>JAGDQP010023811.1:10248-28699 GCA_022664845.1 Lepisma saccharinum | reverse complement strand
ATAGGGTAGGAGAAAGGATGAACTGTGAACCCGAATAGTTCTTTCTCGTTCCAACTTTTCATGCAGTCCACCGTTTCATTTCACACTAACCTCAATAATGTCTGTAATTCTCTTTTCACTATTACAGTTTCTCTTTCAAGTTATATCCCACTAAGAGCAGATAATAAATCAAAATCAATCATTATTCTTTTAATGTATTTCTAGTAAATGAGTAATTTCTTAAGTTCAATGCATTCATTCCGCTACACAAATGTTCACAAGATCCTGACAATTCATTACAACGGTAATCGATTACCACGCTCTGTTAGAAATACATCATCATCAAAGGTAAGTTATAATAAAAATTAAAATTACCAAGTAAATTTAATTTCCAACTAATTGAAATATGACTAACCTTATCGTAATAAATCCTCTGAGGTTTAATTTTTCTTTTCGTGAACAAAGAAATAGCTTAAAATTCACAGTACCTTCTTTCATTTCACTACCCACATAAAAATTTCGACCTAACCCAAAAGTTAACTAAGCTTAGTTTGACAAGTGGGATGATGACTTGACGCAGGTTTAGCAAGTTAAGCCAAAAGGTTTAAACAATGTTGCATCAAGCACTCTAGTTTACAAACATCAAGGTTGAAGTATCCTTGGCAGGACAAGAAAGGAAAATAAATTGTACTTCTTACAAAAATAAAAACGTTGTTCTGGATAGGAATCGAACCAAGGGCCATTGGCACATCAATCAGATGCTGTAGTCACTAGACCACGGAATCACACTTCCGACTTCGAAGCACTATTTACCGTATACTTAGTCCATCAGATCGCAAGTAATCAATCGCAGACATCTCTAGCAAAAGGGTGGGAGTTGGCGAAGATTATACTACGTCGAAATAGACCTGGCACGTGATGGAACTTCAGTGCACTGTTACGACAATGAAACCGCAAAGTAAAAATCAAATAAATTTAAAGTTCGGCAAGATTCCTCGCATACTTGCTGGTTTCAGTGAACTTCAGCAAATCAAAATTCTTTCTTTCGAACACACCTTTCCTTGATCATATAGTGTCTGGAGGAGAGATCAAGATTGATCCAAAATTAAATTTACCAATTCGCGGGTTTCCTTTGCGTAAGACGAAGCGCTCATTACGTCGCTTTCTTGGTATTGCTAATTGGCGGCGCCGTCCTATTTCCCAATTTTCTTGTTTGGTGCAGCCTTTGGTTGCTCTTCGGAAAGATGCAAAGTTTCATTTTGGGCCTAAGGAACTGGAAACCTTCGAAAGGATTAAGAAAGCCTTAGTCTCACCTCCGGCCCTTATTCAGCCTGATTTAAATTCAGAATTTCACTCATTTTCAGACCCTTGCGAGATTTCTCTGGCAGGATATTTGGCACAGGAAAAAGATTGTGACTCCCTGTCCACGTTTCAGTTGGAACTGCTAGCGATAGTCTTTCTGTGTGGGTACTTTGCCGAATACATCTTGGGGAAAGTAATCTGCGTTCATACTGACAGTAAGTCTATCGCTGAGCTTAAAACTATCCGAAACTTGGACAGTAAGTCTACTCGAATGCTTTTGAGCCTGATTTAATATCCGTTTTGTGCACCTCACAGGAAATGATAATTTCGTAGCGGACACTTTGTAGCGTTTTCCGCTGAAGAGGTACTACTGGAATGTATTTCAATATTAATGTGTTTTTCTCTGGCATGCCTCAATAGGAGTTTGTTCAGATGGTGAAGCTTGCCCAGTCGAATGATGAGCACTGTAAATTGTTGAAGGAAAGGATATGTGCGGAAGAATCCAACTACTGTGTACACTTGGGACTCCTCTACATGAGAGATAATTCAGATCTTCAGACGTGGAGCCTGATTGTACCTAAGTCTTTAGTTGATAGGATAGTGAAGGAGATTCATGAAGATGGTCGCTTTGAATTGCTGAAATGCTATTTGAACTGCCGTAAGATCTTTGCATGGAAGGGCATGGAAAAGAACTTCGCTCGTTACATCAGAAACTGTATTGTTTGTGCTAAGGTTAAGGTTTCTACTCGAGCCATAGCTAGGGAATCTTACCATGTTGCAGCATCGCATTCTCGTAAAAAACTCTCAGTAGACTTTGTGGGGCGTCTCCTTGTAGTTCATCCTTTTATTATATTTATTCTTTGGTCGATATATATTCGAAATTTCTTTCTTTGTATCCCTTGCGATCAGCCAATACTAAGGAAATTCTGATTGTCTTTTCTAAAAGATATCTCTCATCATTATCCACCATTGCAGGTTATTGTATCTGATCAGGGTTCCCAGTTCACTTCCAAATTACGGAACGATTTCTGCTCTTCCAATGATATTTTACACGTCACCACTAGTTCCTACAACCCTAAAATCTCCCCTGTCGAACATTATCACCGTGAGCTTAACAGGATCTTGAGAATGTATTGTCATCAGGACCACAAAACGTGGAGTGCTAGGCTGTTGGAGTTGCAGTCTCTGTTGAACCACTCGGTCTCAACCGTAACAGGATACAGTCCTTCGGAACTGTTCCTGAATTTTCCAGCTTCGGATGCCTTTAAGAGTATGTCCTGGCCGGAAGAGATGGAGTTGGTTGATCTTTGAAAACGCCATTTGTTGGTTGTCTTGAATACTTAAAAGAGCGAGAGGAGAAACAATGTTCAACCTTCGGATAAATCTGTGCATTTGAGGCTTAGAGATTTGGTTTTCCTGAGAGCCAGAGAGCACAGTTCTGCTCTGGAAAGGAACTGATTGCTGAACTGGCTCATAACAGTGCCTGGCTAGAAACATTAAATGGTGTCTCGATTGGGAAACAATATAGAGCACATAAAGCTGTTTGACTGCACGGAGGAGAAAAAGGAGGAATTGCTAAAGGGCAGTTGAATGAGGCCTCTTACCTATGATTTCCTCCTTCTCCCCTTGGTCGGCAGAGCTTGAGGCTAATGATGGAAAAAGATAATTCTCTTCCCTGTTCGTATTATCTTTCTTCATCTGCCCGGGGGGTTCATGAAACAGCCTCTCGTTCATTTCGTCATTTGTTGTTTTCTTGACGTCGTCCCTCGGACGTCAGCTACTTAGTCATGTTAATAGTTTTCTTTCATTTTGTTATTAGTTTGTGAAACATACACTACGTTTCATTGTCTTCTGAACGTTTTTTACGTATAATGAAGCATGTTTTTTTTTCTTTATCCTCCATTGGGGTTTCCTTAGAACCACTTTTAATATGTTTATTAATTAACGTTTTTGAACTCGTTCCTCATTTGTATGTGTCCAGAGTTGCGTTCTTGCTGTTTTAATATAGTAGGCAACGTTTTGAGCTTTCAGTAGAAGTTGATCTTGGCGACTTGTGGTTTTTCTTCATAGATGGCAGCAGGAGGTGTGACAGACGATGTCAATGGCGGTGGATGTGGCAAACTGTGTGTCGAATACAGTTAGTAACAAAATGCTTTGACCGTTTGAACCCACGTTTGATGAGAATCGAAGCGTTTTGTCCTATGGTTTCGAAATCTAAACTATTTGAAGCTGTGATATCATGGTAATATTTTACCTCATCAATACATACCGTTGTTTCTATGAAGAGAGCAATAATTTTATCCAGTGGAGGATGTTGGCTGTTGGGGCTCAGAAGAGTATACAGGTGTGATGTATTATTCTAATTAGTGAAGGTCATTTGATTGAGAAACTGTCCTTTCTCTTGGAAATCCTGGAACAGCTTTAAAATGTGAATTAGTTCAAATTTGCTTTAACAGTGAGATTCCCGGTGTAGTGAATTCTCGACCATATAAAAACCAGTTCGAAAAGGTGCATAAGTGATTTATTACATTTTTGTGACTTTTCGTTTTCGAAAATAATTAGATTTTCTCAGTTAAGATGTATATTGCCGTAATGATGTACTCATTTTTTGGATAAGGGAGCCCTGCTCCCCCCTTCTTTCTGTTCTGTGGTCACCATGTAACTTAATACCTTTGTATATCCTCTGTGTAACAAATTGATGCTAAAGGTTTCCATAGATTTGGGATTTTTGTTTCCCTTCAAGGCTGAAATTATTTTATTACTTAAGAGAATATACGTCTTCCTTCCTGTAACGATACTTGGAAAGGTAACAGAAATTGTGACATTTTACTCCGTCCTTTTACTTTTGGCAACGAATATAAATCCTCCTTGCACTTACTGCCTATTTTATCTATTATTTACTTTTTCTCTGGTTTACCGTTTTGGCGTGCCGTATAAATAGTTAAGTAACCTAATGATCATGTTAATAAATGCATGAAATCCTAAGAAATAACTTATCCGAACAAAATCTAAACCATTTAAGTATGTTTACATCCCCAAAATTCATATGTCTCAGTAGGTTGGTTTTCGTTAGTAAAGCTGTGTTCAGAACGTAAAAGATGTGATGTTTTTTTTTAAACATAATTTTCCACTGCACTGAAGCTATTAATTAATTGCTTTTACTCTCTGTATTGGAAATTGTTTCCTTGCCTGTTATGCGTTTGATACTACACACGACTATGTTTATTACTGCTCAAACCAGGGGGTACGAGCAATGCTGTTGGTGACTGATTGTGGTGCAACGGAACGTATGTAGTATAGGTCAGCCAACATTATATAGCTTTTTTCATAAGACTATTCACTGTTCTATGCATGATTTAATGTAGTTCAGAATGCACATTTTCTGAATAGCATCCGTTTGTACAATATATGTATATGAAGAAAAGTTCCACGTTTATTGGCTGACCCACCTATTTGTTTTCCTTCAGTAATCTTTTTTTTTTGTAAAAAAAAAGTGTGTATGTAAGTTAAAGGTTCTGTCTTGCAAAAATGTAGCACATGCTGTTACTGTTTCTGTTCTACCTATTTCCCTTTGCATGGCCAAATATGTGTTTAACTAACTGTGTTATTTATGCTACTAATAAATTGATGTGAAAAATAACAATAAAAGTCATGACAGTGACTTATCCTTAATGTTGCTCATCCTGATAGTTTAATGAGGTTATTAAAATTGTCTATATTAACTATTTGGGAATCAAATCTAACAGTGAAAAGATGGAGTTAATGTTATTTGAACTCACCCATGCTTTGATATCAGTGTAAGTTGCGAATCTCTCATTTTTATTTCTCCTTTCCTCTGAGAGTGGGGAAAAGTTTCGGAATTTATTTTAATTTAAGCTTTTCTTCAATCCGCATTAATCATCATCATCATTATTGATATTATTATTGATCAGAATGTGATATAAGGGTCTTATAGGCTATTTTGTCTCTTTCTTGACGTCGCTACGCAATCGAACAAATTCCTGATACTAGGGTTTCTAAATTTAAATTTTTGTATGTAGACTTTTTATGATCAATTGTTTTAACTTTGAGTTTCCTAATAAGTAATAATGTCTTTAGTGAATCAGCAGGGATACTTTGGGATAGAGTTTCTTTCGCAGGGGACCCATTTGACAAGTATTCAGTGTTCGATTTGAAGCAGGGGATGGTTGGGATTTGCCCCTCTTTGGGAAAATTTTCCCTGGCTATGTTTTCTGAAATATCCCCCAACTCTGAGATATGAACGGATATAATATACAGTTTTCTACGTTCCCCCTCTCTGGAAATTGTATAAATCGGACACTGCAAATATTTCATAAATAATATAAAGTCGTATTTATACTCTTTTAAGCATTCCCACTCAGCTTCCAGTATACTTTAAAGTAGGTTTAATGTACTTCATGGCATGTTTTTTAAAACTTTTTCCGCTGTCGTGAATAACCTGTTGATAACTTTTAATGAAACAGAAAAACTGTCGGTTTATCCTTGCCTCCTCTGAAATCCACAACATGGGCGCTCTTGACTGTGGTTGAAAGTGAATGAAAGACGTGAATGATTCGGATGAATCTTCGCGCATACAAACCAAATAGGTTTACATGTTCTTGTTTTTGCTTTTCTGCAGAATAATGGTTTGAGGGGCAGAGACCCTTCCAAGCCTATTTTCAGGTAAAGGAACACTTGCTAGCATCCAGAGCGTTAATAACATTAGTGCAAGCATGATTGTAACAAAACTTTGCACATATAGAACATATAAAATTAAGAAATATTTATTTTCCTTCTTCTGGAGAATGGTTTGAAGGGGAGAGACCCCTCCACCTCCAACCATGTCTCTTAGAAATATGGAAAATCTTTCCTACATCTATGTTTTGAACTATCATGTTTGAAATTAAAATTAGAAGCATCGATTTTTATTGAAATATTACTTATTGTTAAATGTACACACAACAAATTTTTCACAATACTGGTTGCCCACAAGGGAATGGTGACTCCAGACGCTAAGGGATACAAGTGACATTGTCGAATAAAACATATATTTGAGGTAATCATTTTAATATATTCCGAAATATATGTGATACGAAACGGTCATATTTTGCACAAAGAAACCGAGGACCTTAATATGTTGATTCATGTAAAAAATATGTCAAACATGATAGTTCAAAACATAGATGCAGGAAAGGAGATTCTGCATACTTTTACGTGGCGTATTTGAACGGGTCTTTGCTCCTTCAAACCATTTTCCGGTAGAAGAAAAACAAATATTTCTTAATTTTATATGTACTACGTATGTGCGAAATTTTGTTACAATCGTGCTTGTATAAATTTCATTTACGCTCTGGATTCTAGCAAAATGTGCCTTTACCTGACAATAAGCATCGAGGGGTTTCTGCCCCTCAAACAGTTTTCCCGCAGATAAGAAAAACACTTATTCCTTTATTTTATGTGTAGTTTCTACCTGCCAAGTTTCGTGGAAATCGGTGTGCATCACTTTGCGGATGTTCCTTGTAAGTATGGTACTTGATGGGACTACTTCAACAATACATAGGAGAAACAATTCACCAGTGACTAATGCACATAAGTTCGCGCGGACACTGTAGGGCAGTATATTGACGATAAAAATATAACGGTCATCTTTGATCTATGTTCTTTATTTACAAGAGTACCACTTAAAGGCACATTCGATTTACTGAAAGAGGAGTTTACGTGTGGCATTTTACAATTATTCGAACATACTCTCACAACCACTTATTTTCTATACGATGGTGATTTTCACGAACAGACAGGCGAAGTTGCAATGGGTTCTACATTATCGCCTGTAATAACACATTTCTGTAAGAAATATTTTGAACGAAAGACACTGGAAACAGCAGTCCTTAAACCTAAGTGTTGATACAGATATGTTGATGAAACGTTTGCTATTTGGCAACACGGTGCGTAGAAGTTAGAAGAAGTTTTACATCTCAGTGAGATTCATCCGAATATACAGTTTACCATGGAGACCGAAAAAGACGGTGAACTATATCATACCTGGATATCTTAATTTTCAAGACCAACACCTGGACATAAGGTTTATAGAAAGCCAACTCATACAGACCTCTAGTTAAATGCCAAATCACATCACCACCCTACACAGAAACAAACTGTGATTTCAAGCTTGATTCATAGAGTGTCCAAAATCTCTGATAGGGAACATTTAGAAGAAGAAATCTCACATGTTAGAAGAGCTTTAGTTAAAAATGCTTACGGCAAACAACAGATTTAGAAAATGATAAAACGAATTGATGAGAAACATAAAGGTTTACAGAGACAAGGAGAGCAACAAAGATCAGGAAAGGAACTGCTATCTTGCCGTACGTAAACACTGTTAGTAACCGAATAGAGATAGTTCTAAAGAAGTAAGGAATAAGATGGATATATAAACCACCGGCGAAAACAAACAGCAAATTGCGATCTGTCAGAGATATCAACAGAACTAATCCTACGAAAACTATGAAAACAAAGAAACTGAATTCTAGTAATAAAAGACTTAAGCTAGACAATAATCAACAGTCTTTTGAAGATACTATAACGTTAGGAAAAAACACAATTTATGAAGAACGTAGTACATTTGGTTCAAATGTCTTAGAAGATGATGATACATTTTCAGCTAGTGATATACAAGGTATTAATTGATATGATGGTGAATTTAAAAAATTTGGAAACAGTGATGATATTAATTGCTTATTTAACAATTTTCAGGAAACAGATTCTACTCCTTGCAAGTTACATAAAATGTTATCAAAAATCATAGAAGTAGTTTTAGCAACTCCAGACTTAACTATAGCAAAACAACTTACCGTATAACCCAGTGTCAATCTATGGTGGAACAGTTATCTACATCTATAGTCATGTAACAACATTTGTCAGAATCAGTTTTTCAGTCAACTTTTTGGACGATTGGAGCTAATAATACCCGTTCCATCTAATGAAAGAAAAGAAAAAGGTGTCCAATAAAGAGTTCCTGGTGTATACAATATCAAATGTAATTGTGAACATCGGTAAGACAGAAAGAACTATCGAAACTAGAATTAAAGAACATCAACTGCATTGTAATAAGGGTAACACGGAGATGTCAGCTGTGGTAGAACACTGGTATATATGTGGAAAACTTGTGTTTCAAGGATACGAAAGTGTTGCAGAAAAGCAGTGTTTATTTAGAGAGAATTATAAAAGACTCGACTGAAATAACAGTGAATGAAAAATCTTCAACAAAGGTAACAGTTACAAAGTAAATCATATTTGGAACACAACAATCGCAAATTCCAATTTCAATTAATATCTTCTCTAAGGACGTTGACGGATAAATCAATAAAACAATACAATTTTAAATACATGATGTAATACCCAAAATAAAGCTTTTAATATGGAAAATCTTCATGATAGCCTAATTTTAGTTCTAGATTCTTTAACGATGTTTAAGATGGTAGCAGCTACGTACATAATAAATTGTAGTGCGTATTTCTCAAAATTATCATGAATCATATGTTCATCTATAAACTGCTATATTTTGTGGTCTACCTTGAGCAGGCCAATCAAAATACATAGGGGCCAATTAGGATTTCTTTTTTTTTGAAAGCTGGAATAATTTTTATTTTCTTCAGGAAACCGTCCTTAACAACGTGTTAGTTACCACCTCTCTACCATCCCTGCTTTCCCCATCTTGGAAAATGGCGCCAAAAACAGTTTTCTATTTTTGCAAACATCTTGCTTGGAAAGTATTTTAGAATAAAATGTGTAATTACAAAAATTGACCTACACAAAATTATCTACAAGAAAGGTTATTTTTATGCTAGGATACATTGTTTAGGCGCTAGAGAGGTGCTTGTAGTTACGCAGTTTTTTTCAACACCATTTTGTAACAGCAAAATTCAATGTTAATTTTCTTGTCTGACAACTTAGGGTTCATATTTTCTTTTCAAGCATCAATTCCAAACGTCTTAAGGAAAGAAATTGTTGTATATTCTAGTAATAATATCTAGTATATGTATTATCAACCTTGTAAGAATTCATAGAATTGAATTTTACATATGGCTTTAGGCATCTAAGGCTCAGTCCGAAGAATTCATAGAAACGAAATGAACGTATAAGACATTCTTCTTAGTGCTATTTTATTTCTGTGTAAATCAAAACAAAAAATAAATGGTGGAAAGGTTAAAGGCCTTAAAAATAAATTCAAATGGTGGAAAGGCTGGAATAAATTTTATTCTCTTCAGAAAAGTGTCCTTAATAACGTGTTAGTTTTGCGCTTCTGCTTTGGCCGCCATCTTGGAAAAATAAAAAATGTGGTCAATTTTTTTTATTATAAATATCTCGCTTAGAAATCATTTTAGAGCAAAATATGTTTTTACAACAATTCATCTACACAACATTATCTACAAGAAAGGTTATTATCGTTTTTACATGCTTTTTTTAGTTCACAATGGTTCGCGATGTCCTCAAGTCTCCAGCGTTAAATCCATTTCCTAACGTTATACAATGGACATTTCCGTTTTCCTCGTTCTTATATATTTTACAATTTGTTTGTGTATATCAGATTAAATAATATGTAATGTTTTTGAAATTTCAGCGCTACGGTTTTCCGTTACGTAGAAATATGGCATGAAATACTGAGAATTCAATCTCCTACGTCATACAACGAAAATCATTCTCTGATTGGTTTGACGTAATCAGTCCGTACTATTTCCGTAGCTATATGCTTCTCCCTATGTTACGTTCCTTATTCAGAAGTTTGAAGACGAAAAAACAAAACAGAGAAAGCACATTTGCATCATCACTTAACGAAATAATTAATGTACATATCTGCAGAACACACTTCAATAAGTTAAAAAACCAAAACATGTTTTAATAACAGAAATTGCTCGAAACAATGACAGGGGGGCAGTCTTAACTTGCAGTGATATTCTTATATCTGGTTTGTGTCAGTTTTGAAATCTTGACAATTTGGCGCAATTGGTTGGCGCATGCAACTTTTAATTTTTTATACTTTTACCAAAGGCTGATCGAATCTTATAAGACCGTGTTTTATTTTACTTCACGAAACGCAAGAGTAACTTAAATGTAAAAATTTAAATTTACCTTTTTGTTCCTTACACGCTTTTATTTTTTACAATGACAGATTAAATAAAACTATTCAATATATTCACGGGCACAGGTAGTATGTTAAATTGTTAACAGATGGCAGTAGCGAGCACTATTCATGTGCTTTTAGGTTCTTGAAAAATGTTTCACTAGCATTCATTAAGAAGTATACGATTGTCGAATGTAAATCCTTTTTTTTTTTTACATAAAAATAGGTAATTCTTTTTAAGTACAAGAGTTCTAAAGAGCATTATTAGAAGATATGATTTAATCATGAAAAAAGAGCTGCTATAAATTAGTGTTGAAGCTACCAAAATATATCAATTTCTTAAAAAGGTATTAAAAGTGAAAATCAATTTCAAATGAATAAAACGAAATAAATGACGTGTTAAGGCATACAGAAACGCTATTCACCACTTATACTATTTCTTTCTATCCATTTTTGCTATCTCTTTTAAACAATACTAACAAATCAAATACCATCTGCATGTTAATGACAAGCAGTCGGCAGACTGATTACGTCATAACATGGCTGCGCTCAATTAAGCGCAAGGCTGAGACTCTTTTGAAGCAAATCTTTATTACTCTTGATAAATACATCACAGAAAGAAAGGAAAATGTTTTCTGTACTCTACTTTAACAGAAGAATGTTTTATTGCAATAAAAAATACTACCGGAAATGTCCATTATGAAAATTTACACAGCAACGTAAGTAGGATGACAATACAATGTTCTATTGTTACTTTCATATATGTCTATATATTTTTATACAATATTTTACAAGCATATTTTAATGTTTTTTTAATATGAACTTTATCTTAAAATAAATACCAGCCTGGAACGACCTTGAGTTTGATTTGTTGCAGAACACATAATCTTTACGATTTGAGTCACAAAACATTAGCTTGAGAAAAGTATCCGAACACCGAAATATTTCGAAAAAATAATTTAAAAAATCTTTTAAAGGACATACTTACTCACTCTATGGCTTACTAAACTCGCAAGTTCATCGCCGTAGTAACAAACGTTCGCCATCGGGATCTATCCTGGGCAAGATCAAGCCAGTATAAATACACTTTTCTAAACAATTCGTACTAAAAGGTAAAATAATTTTGTTTATGTATGACTAACAAGAAAAGCATAAGGTGCGTCAATTGAAGAATTTATTAAAAAAACTGTATATGAAAGCGCACCCCATGCTTCCCTTTTTAGTCATGCATGAACAAAAATATTTTTTTACTTTTTAGTACGAATTTTAAAAAGTATGTCTTGAAAAACTTTTTATTATTATTTTTTATTCTAAGATGAACCGATTAGACGCTAGAGGTAGTTGTATTTTTTTACGATTTTTCCGTACGCCATTTTGTAACAATAAAAGTCAACGAAACTTTTCTTATATATTGCTTTGTACTTGTTTTCCTTGCATAAAATTAAAATTAACATGTTCCTTCTTCGCTACATATAAACAAGCAGGTTATTTGAATTGTCTGTGAACAAAATATTCCAGGTCATTATTTTATCTGTGAGGACTTTCTCTTATAGTGTTACCGTGAAGTAAAAGAAAAAAAACAACTGAATTGCACTTTCCATTTGTATTAAACGCAAAATATTGTCAATTAAGAAGACTAGAAAACGTAGAGAAGCTTACACAGAAAATGAAGTACAGAAGTTTTCCATTCAAGACAACAGAAACCTTTAGCACATACAGCAATATTTGGTCGATCTGAACTAAGTTTAATTCCACCATGTTTGTTTCTACGCTTTAGCACCCTTCCTGGAATAGTTAAAAACATTCTAAGAATACCTTCTAAAACCTCCTACACACGTAAAAGCAGCAGAAAGCTTTTTACCACATAGTTGCCAGACAATAAAATTAACGTTGAGTTTCTCTGTTACAAAACGGCGTTGGGAAAAATTGCAGAACTACAAGCAACTCTAGCGCCTTAAATGTATATCCTATAAGAAACATACTAATAACCTTTCTTGTAGAGAATTTTATGTAGATCTATTTTTGCTCTAAAATGTTGTGTAGATCAATAACACACTTTGCTCTAAAATGATTTGCAAGCGAGATATGTATTAAAAACTTTTTGGCCCCATTTTTTATTGTTCTAAAGATGGGGGTTGCAAATTAACACTTTTCTGAAGAAAATATCTTTCCACCATTTTTTCGTTTTGATGTATACATAAATAAAATTATACTCAAAAGAAAGTCTAGAATGATCATTTCGTTTCTATAAATTCTTATAAGGTTATTAATACATACGAGCGTATACTAGATATTATTACTGCGTAGCCAAATGGTTACCGCGCTCGCCTTCGGTGCAAGGGGTCCCGGGTTCAATTCCCGGTGGGAGCTCTATTTCATAGTAACCTTTCGATTGCCCATACCTGGATTGCTGGTGTGGGTTGGTGTCAGGAAGGACATCCACCCGTAAAACATCTGCCAAAAACAAAAACCTGTGGAATACGCTGACCCCAGCTCTCACAGGGGAAAACCAGTTTAGACAAACACACTGAATATGATTAATTGAATATACAATTTCTTTCCTTCACGCGTTTAGAATTGTGCTTCAAAAGGAAATATGGACCTTAAGAGGGCTCCTCGCTCTTCTCAAAATATTTCAAAAACTAAGAGTACTATCAAAAATGTAAGTTCATAGAGCACTAGAACTTACAAATTACTATGAAATACAATGGACAGCGATCTCGAAATCTTGTCGATTGATGAGTGCTGAGACTTCAATTAAATAATGACGTCATAATCTTTGAAAACATATCACTCATCAGTGGACAATATCTTGAGATCGCTGTCCATTGTATTTCATAGTAATTTGTAAGTTCTAGTGCGCTATGAACTTACATTTTTATAGTACTCTTAGTTTTTGAAATATTTTGAAAAATGATTTTAAAAAGGGGGGTTGAAGCGAGGAGCCCTTTTAAGTTGTCAAACAAGAAAATTTACGTTGAGTTTTGCTGATACAAAACGGCGTTGGGAAAATGTGCAGAACTACAAGCACCTCTAAAACCTAAACGGTGCATCATAGAATAAAAGTAGAAATAACCTTCCTTGTAGATAACTTTGTGTAGATCAATTTTTACTCTAAAATGCTTTTGAAGCGAGATGTTTTCGGCGACATTTTTCTAAGATGGCGGGGAAAGTAGGTGTAGTAGAGGGGTGCAAACCTAACGCGTAATTAAGGCCACTATTTTGAAAAAAAAATTTGTTCCAGCTTTCCATCATTTCTTTCCTTATTGGACGCCTTCTTGACTGGTCTAGAGTACAAGTACCACATCTTGTGTTTCATTTCAGCATTGCGCTTTAACTAGGGTTTGTGCGGAGAACAACGAAATTAACAATGAGAACATATTAAACTATGACAATATTGTTTCTTCGATGGAAATGGGCAAACTGTTCCAAAATGAATTAGAAGAAGAAAATGGTCATGGAGCTGGAAGATCATACTGTGAAAATGATAGCTTAAAGAAAGAGAATGAATCCTTAAGTCTGGTAGTTGATTTTCAAGAGTGTATGCAGAATAAGGCAAGTATAAATATATTGCACATGCTGTTTACTCAGAAATTCTTTCTCCTTGTCATATTCCTTGTGTTGTGTTAGGCATTTGATACATAGTTTCTGTTTAGACTTGAATTTATACTTGTTTATTAACCTTATGTTAAATAAGCTGTTCCTTAGTCTTTCCATGACAAACATTAAACCAGTACTCTGGCTTTTACTAAAATTACTATGATTTGATTTTTACAGTTCTCTGAATGTATTCTGATTTTAGGTTTGCTTCGCAAATATAAATGGCCAGGACTGGTTGATTGGTCAAATATCCATCTTCCGTCGTCTGGTGATAACAGTCGTTGACCCTCACAGGAACTGAAAAGTTTGCCTGATTCGAGTCCTGCTTTCGCAGACCTTTCTGACAGATTATCCAAGATCTTATGCACTTGTACCAGGGAATGTCAGAATGGTTCTTTCTAGTGTAAAAGTAAAAACTGTACACAAAACGGACTGTATCTTCAAATTTCAGTACAAGCTAGATATGTAAAGCTGCAAATTACAGATCTCTGGGTGAAGACGGACCCAAAATATTGGCGTAACATACGTGAATGCGATTCGATAAAATTTTACAAGTTGTAAAAATTGCTGTATCTGAGTAACGGTAATATTGTAATATTTAAATTATGTAAAAAATGAACGTCAATAAACATTCTCTTAAAAATATATTTCGAATAAGAATGCCTTTCCAAGAAATGTGGCTGATACCATTGGCAGAAACGGTTGCATAATTTTTTGCAGGAAAAAATGCAAATTTTGCATCAACGTCCTCTGAAACAAACTAAAATTATCTAATAACAATTTTTTTACGAGGGTTGGAAAGATAGTCGCAAACTGGCAACAATGTCGCCACATCCCATATAAACATGTGATGGCGTTGCTTTTCCTAGCTCTTCTAGTGAAAAGACAGCTATTCAACGCACTTATTGTAAATGTCGCTGGTGCAGTGCTTGCAGACAGACAAAGACTCAGCTGTGAAGTGGTGTTTGATAGGTTATAAGAATAATATATTTTACGAACAGAGTTATTGAGTTTAATTTAGACGCCACTACGAACTATTACTGTAGGGAAGATTAATAATGTCAGACAACTGATGACATTGTTGGTGAGATTTTACTTTATGAAGTTCAAGATAGAAATATGGTGTGTGGATATACTGAAATATATTTAAAATGTTCTATGAGTGATTTAGTTAAATAGTAAGGCAAGTGAACTATAAATATAGTGTGAGAGGTAATATATTGAAGCGATTCGGGTTGTAAGTCATTTCAGGCTATCCACCACTTGGTAAAAAGTTAATGTCTTAAGGTTATGATAATAATACTCATATCAGGAAAACTTATGATCGATAATAAATTTGGAAATAAATTGATTTAAGTATTGATTTACTATAGTATCTACACTCTATATCAATATCTTTAGATGCAGATTTATGTTTATGTTGAAGACAATGAAATACTGATTTAGTTAGTTGGCAAATCATATAAGATAGATAAAACGAAATAACAACTTAGGCAACGTTTGGTAAGAAACGAACTCACGTAATTAGTTCTCTATTATAATTATGGCAGAATGAAAGGTAACCTTCTACAATTTTGATGATTTGCTAGAATCCATCGAAAACAATCTCAAAGGGTTCAGAGTATACTGTGATCTTCAAGATTTCAAACTGAAAAAAAAAGGCAACAGATTTTAATGACATCTCTTTCTACAGAATTGAATTTGAAGGTAAAAGAATTATTACATCCAAAAGAAGTTGCTATATTAGGGTACGCAGAAATTGAGGAAATATGGTTAAAGTTATAAGCAAAACATACAAATGTAACAACGGAAAGATATACGTTTCATAGGTTAGAACAACAGATAGGACAGTCAATGAAAGATTATGTAGAACAAATTGGAAAACGCAAATTTGTAGCTTTCGATGCAGAGGCGTGTAAAGACCAGATGGTACTGGGAGTGATGGGTGGTTCTTTAAGAAGAAGAATTTACAAGAAGACGTTTAACATTTCATATAACTTCTTTGTTAGTAGTACCATTTGAAGCGATTGAATAAGAAAGTAGAAAAATTAATAATGCCTTAAGAATATTTATTTCCAGAACAGTTGAGATAAATGCTGCGGAACTAGTTCAGGACTTCAGACGGAAGAATGAAGGGATAAACGAGTTCGCGGACAAATAAATGAATTACTGATGTAAATGAACACATAAATACCTTAGCTGTACTACATGTTTCGAACAATCTGTACGTAATTTCCTGGTATGTTAGAAACATGAATCATCCAATCAAGAATGAATAAATGAATGAACTGAGTGAATGATGGATAGATATTACGCATAGTTTCACGAACACTCTGTACATAGTATATCGATACATAATATATTAGTTCAACTCAGTTCATAGAACTAATGAATTAACTATGTAGGAAATGAATACTTAACTTTCATACGCGGTTCTTGAATAAACTTTAACAATTGTTGCTTATTACGCTTAGTATTTGAGACAAAAGACACTTTCATCCATGAATAAGTCAATGATTACATGCACTTTTACATTACTTTCATAAATAACTTTGATCATGGTTATATTACTTACGTATACTCATGTGAATGAATAAACTTTTGAGTTGATGAATACATTAACATTTTGCACCTGTAATGATAATTACCTCCCTTCCCCCTCCCCCTCTCTTCATTGGTATACGACTGTTCTAGGTAGATCCTAGGTAATAAAGAACTATACTCTTGATCACCAGAGTCTCTTAAACTTTCTTAAAATAAAAATGATTGATGAAATCCGCGTCAATGTCAAGGGTTTGAAACGAAAAGTGACACAATAAACTACAGTATATTTTAAAAGTTCTTTTTAGAGTTGTGAAAGCCGAATGTGTTAGGCTCTACTTCCCCATGATGGAGGTGTGGTACCACACCATCAGTTTGAGCAACCAAGTGTTTATATTTTAAATTGAAAATATTTAATATCTTACTATTATTGTTAATGTATAAATTTATAAGTAACGTACTTTGTATTCTATATTAAGCGGTATAGGCATGGAGGGCAATCTAGATAAATCTGTAACGATTTTAAGCTTGGAAATCATTGACTTATCAATAGAAATAGCTAAACGAGAAGAAATAGCCGTGAACGAATTTCGAAATCCGTTCCAGAGACAAAAGTAGAGAAGAGATTCAGTGATGTTGGGGAGTGTTTTGGTTTGCAGAGCTATTTCCAGATAAATGCTACATTTCCCTTACATTTTAGAGCTTCCATTTGCTTCGTTATTTTTCTTTCCGGGCTTCTTTTACTTGATATGGTTAAATTCATATATTTCTGATCAAACACTATATTTACCATTTTCATCTTACATAATAAGTCTATTCTTAGCATAAGGATAAAGAAATTAAGATAAAACTTTTGTGAAATAAATCATATATATATATATATATATATATTGATGACTTCTAGTACTCCTTCCTTCAAAGTCGTGCTACCATCTCGGCACTCGCCTGGTTATACTGAAGTAATCGTTACCTAAAGGACAACAAATTCTTGGAAAGCACCTTGGGGGCTTGTCACGTAGCTAGTGATAGGCATAGGTATCGGGTAGACGCTAGGAATACGTAAATGATATGCAGTGATCCAAAACCAAGAGGGGATTTTATTGACTCATGCAATTACAGGTCTTAACCAAGATATTCGGACAACGAGACTTCACCATTTCTAAAATACGTTAGCAAACGAACCATTGATCTCACTTACCAAGAATCCAAAGGAAACTGACGGACGGCAGCGTGGCTTGAACCCTGGGCTCTTTCAAGGCTGCCGCAAGGTCGCAGCGGATGACTTCAGGTACATCTGGCTGGTTGTACTCGAAAGTGACGCCCACTCATAACCTCAATGACTGGCTTTATGGTAGTATGGCCAGGCCCTGGCATGGACCGGCGACAGGTTGAGTTGGTGACCAGAACGAAGACTGTTGTCGGTTACCTCTTACTGCGCTGTCAATTGAAGTTCATTGATGATCATGCTGTTTACTCCCCCGCTATTTATTGTGAGCCCAGGATTCTTAGGAATGCTCTTCCTAGTTGCTCGCATATTTGTGTCTGGTTGCGGGCAGTGGCGTACTTTGTCAAAGTTACCTAAAATGAGATCCTTTCCTTCCAATCAACAACCCCACCACTACGTGGATAAACGAAGCAAGGTTTGGAAATCTAGTTGCCAGTTTATCTTGGTTAAGATTACCGAAAATATACTTAAATGTGACCCTTTCCCTATAGTTTATTTACATAACATGAAAGAAAAAAATACTTATTCCAATCCCCGTCAAATGAAAGGAGTAATACAAAAGGTTGGCCGTCAGTGAAAAAGTTTGACGGCCGCGCGACATTAATTTAACGATTGAATTTAATTGTATGAAACAGCTGATGCAAGTGAAATGGGCGCTTTATGCTCTTCGATGTTTCTGCTTC
>JAGDQP010023811.1:0-10148 GCA_022664845.1 Lepisma saccharinum | reverse complement strand
TTTTTTCTATGGGAATTAGGCGTCTTGAGCAAAACGCTATAGCATGGAGGATGTTTTCCTCTCCGTAGTGGAAAAGGGCCCCACCTAGGTCTTCATAAGAACTGTCAATGAAAACGTATCAGGTTTTCTGAGAAGAAAAGGGGAAGAGAATTGGTGCCGATGTAATCAATTCTTTCAATAGGTTGAAACTGGTCTGACACTGTTCTGACCAATCAAATTTGACGTCCTTTTTCAACAGATGAAATAAGGGAGAGCAGTGTAAAGCGAAATTAGGGATGTACCGGCGTACGAAATTGATCACCCCGCAGAAAGACTTAACATTCTTTTTCGTCTTAGGGGTGGGAAAATCTAAAATGGCGGACACTATCTTCGGTGAAACTTCAATAGCTTGACCCGACACAATATTCCCTAGAATTTCTAGCTTGGACTACTCGATCAGACACTTGTTAGGGTTAAGACGTAACTTTGCATACCTCAGTCGAAGAAATAGAATTTCTAAGAGTTGTAGGGTTTGTGACCATGTTGACACGTGGCTTAGTACTGACGGTGGTATTTCCTGTTACTATTTTCATCAGTAGGCTGAGTTGAGAACTACTAGTTCGTAGTCCCATAGGAAATTTTCCACATGAGGCAATAGTAAAGCCCGTTTTGTGCTAAGAATCCTCAGTAAGAGGAATTGCGAAGTAAGCCTGCGAAAGATCTAAAGAGGAAAGATATTTCTTTACTGCAATATTGGTCAAAATTTCTTCGATATAAGCGTAGTTTATTCATGTTGGTTTTATGACCTTGTTGAGATTTCGAAGATCACATATTAAGCGGTATGACTGCCCGTCCTTCTTTTTTATTAGTATCACTGGGTTATTGTATTCTGAACCCGAACACGGGTTTGATGGTCTTTTGTTCACACAATTTTTCTAATTGCTTTTTAATTTCTGACCTGAGGTGGATGGGGGGAAACTGCTTAACATTTACTGGTTCACTGTTTCCAGTGTCTATGTGCTGTTTCAGGAGAGAGGTCATCCCAAACATGCCGACGATCAATAAAAAAAAGTGTGCAAATTCGTAAATGAGTTTGTGTAATTTTTTATTTTGTTCCTCAGACGAATCAGGATTACACTTGATTATGCCTTGATCTGCCAATCTAAAGTGGAATTGGTGACGTGTTCGAATTTACTCTTCTTCTTTTTCAGATATCGTCATCCATGAAGGAGATGGTATATTGGCCAGATCGACCTCCGTATCGTCCTCTGTAAATGTAGAGATTATGTCGCACGTAACTGGGGTTCCGATGGTTGCATATCGTGGGAGACTGTCTCCTCCGTGGTATTAAAAAGTATAATCTTCGAGTTCGGAGCAGAAAAGATGGTAGGGGCAGACTGCAGTCCCTTAGAACTGAGGGTCTTCTTCAGGATCTGAAATTAAATTTTCGTCCTTGAAAATTCATTATTTTAATTGGTACACACAACGTAGACTTAGGTTTAAGCTTAACCTTTTTTGTGGTCAAAATTTTGGGTAGGTCTTTTATGATCAGTCTGGAAGACCCTGTCCGGGACAATATAGCAATTTCTAGCGGGGCCTAAAAAACGGAGTCTGGTGCACGCCCGAGGCGTGTCATACGAACTTCGTTCAATTTTTATGGTCGTCTACAGCATATTGGAACTAAAAGTCCCCACCCAAAATGGCCTAATTTTTGTCCAGAGAACACAAACGAAATGAATGGCGAAACGTCTTACCATCAATCTTCAAATTAACCAATGCTATTTCGTCGCTTATTACCCTATTCTCACTTATTCGTTTAAGTGACGTCTGAATAGGTAGTCTCTTCGCATTTTTTGGACAAAAAATTGGGTTAAGAATAGAACACTGGGTGCCCCCATCAATCAAAAATTGTTGTGGTTTGTTGTCCGTATGTACCGTAATAAATAAAAGGTTGTTGCGTACCGTTAATGGAACAGAAATTTCCTGACTCATATATCGACTGAGTTTCCCTGAGATGAGTTATTGGTGTTACTACTGTTCCACCCCTTTGTTTACAGTCTCTGGGAAAATGGTTCTCTCCCTGACAGTTGTAGCATATGATTGGGCCCTTGTTTGAGGGTGGTTTCTTATTATTGCCTTTACCCCGATAATTGTTCTTACCCGGTTGTTGTTATTGTTCGAAGGTTTTGAACTTGATTCGAACTGTAACACAAGTTGGGACAATTTAGAGCAGAGAGAGAGTCTACTGTATCGCCCGAATGTATAGACGTTGATGGTTGGGCCGTCTGAATCATGCCCTGAAGGCGTTCTATTTCCTTTTGCAAGCTTTCCAAATGGGTTTGGAGGTGATGATTTTGTTGCTGGGGACGGAATAAGATGAGAAAAGGGGGATACAGAAGTCGAAGGTTGTATCAGAGGTAAAGTACCTTTTGCTTGTGGAAAACTAGGAAAACTCGTGGCAGCTGACTGATCAAGTTGCTGCTGTAAATATGTAGGCACAGAATTGCTTAGAGTTGCAACGTGTGCTGGCGGATACAATGTCGAAAACAGAACTGGGTCGTAGGCAATGGCCGGAGATTGACCTGCTGTAGGGTTCATCATTTGATTTAATTGTTCCATTTCTTCCCTTCTTCGCTCTGTAATGGTGTAATAGTTCTTATCGATATTCTGGATCTCCGATATCAATTCGTCGACTGTGGAGATTTTCTTTGACGCAACACGGTCCAATAAATCACTACGAAGTCCCTGTATAACAGATTTTAAAGTAAAATCATTTGTCGCTTGAGGAACATAAGTACGGATTAACCTAGATTTACTCATAATATGTGCGTACGTGGGTTCACCGATCATCTGCTTACGCGAGCGGATTACTTCGTCGGTCCTGAAAGGACAAGCAATCCCTCTGAAGACATCTATAAACTACTTCTTTATGTCTTCGTAAGACTTTGTAGCAAAATTAGCGAAAGGTGAGATGATATAAAAATAATCTAATGCTCGGTCTGTTAAGAACGATGGAAGAACACTTTTTCTTTTTGCAGCATCCCAATTAAATTGACTTGCGCGTGTCAAAAGATAAGAAAAAATTATCTACTACTGCGGGGTCTAGTCCCGAAAAGTCATGGGGGTTCTCAGCTGGATCAGCTGTTCTGCCAATGAAGCGGCTTCCGGGGATGGGGGAACTGCCATTTTAGTCCGTGTAGAACTAGCTGAAGATTTCCAAAAAGAATTGGACAAATTAAGCAAATCGTTTAACTTTTCTTGTAAGTGTTTGTTTTGCGCCACTCGCGACCTCGTTAAAATGGGGGATCTACAGACAGGTCTGTTCCCATCCGGCGTATTCATACACAACTCGAAAATATACTCAAACAAAAATTATAACACCTAAGTACATTCAAAAAGAAAATTATTAGCCAAAAAGGGAGGGGGGGTGGGTGGGTCAAAACAAAGATCCTAGCGTTTGGAGAAAGAAATGACGGCTACGTCATGCAAAGCAAAGGATGTGGGGGAAAACTTTACCCAGTCTACACCATGATGACTTCTAGTACACCTACCTTCAAAGTCGTGCTACCATCTCGGCACTCGCCTGGAATTACTGAAGTAATCATTACCTAAAGGACAACAAATGCTTGGAAAGTACCTTGGGGGTTTGTCACGTAGCTAGTGGTAGGCATAGGTATCGAGTAGACGCTAGGAATACATAAATCATATGCAGTACAAAACCAAGAGGGGAATTTATTGACCCATACAATTACAGGTCTTAACCAAAATATTCGGGTAACGAGACTTCACCATTTCTAAAATACACTAGCAAACGAACCATTGATCTCACTTACCAAGAATCCAAAGGAACTGACGGACGGTAGCGTGGCTTGAACCCTCGGCTCTTTCAAGGCGGCGGCAAGGTGGCAGCGGATGACTTCAGGCACAGCTGGCTGGTTGTGCTGGAAAGTGACGCCCACTCATAACCTCAATGACTGGCTTTATGGTAATATGGCCAGGATGACTGGCTTTATGGTAATATGGACAGGCCGAGTTGGCAGGCAGGTTGGTGACCAGAACGAAGACTGTTGTCGGTTACCTCTTACTGCGCCTGTCAATTGAAGTTCATTGATGATCATGCTGTTTACTCCGCCGCTATTTATTGTGAGCCCAGGATTCTTAGGAATGCTCTTCCTAGTTGCTCGCATATTTGACTGTCTGGTTGCGGGCAGTGGCGTACTTTGTCGAAGTTACCTCAAATGAGATCCTTTCCTTGCTATCAACTATATATATATATATATATTCTCTAGTGTGAAAAAGGTATAAACCATTTTATACCTCGTATACTTTCCGAAAGTATTTTGTACATAGTTTTATATGTTTGATTTCTTTGTTGTTTTTCGTGTGGCTCCGTTATATGATATGTAACACGTCAATAATTTTTCTTTCATTAAATTATCTTTTCGACAACAATGTTTGAAAGTATAAAAATATTTCGCAACATTTTTAAATTGCCTGTTTATTACCATTTCTTATGGGTCTTACTATTTTGTTTGAAATAACAGTAATGTTAGTCTGCAGTTATTGCGTGTGTTCCGCTTGAATCTCACTGAAACTGTAATATGTGGGTCCGCTGCTGTTGTTCTTTTGTTTTTCCTGATAGCCACATAGTTTGGACCAGACTCAAAAGTGAATCAATCCTCTTTTAAGAAGTGTGGCAACTTCATGGAAGCTTAGCAAATCTAGCCAAAAAGTCAGTCCGTCAGTCAAAGAAATAGCGGGAGTAAACGGGTGGGAGCTGGAGGATATTAGCATACAACGGTAGAATTCTGTCACGTGATGGGACTTAAACGCGCTAAGAGGACAGCGGAGGTACAACGAAACAAAATTCAGTCAATTTTTAAGTTTAAAAAGCTTGGTCGCATAGCTTGTAGTTTTTAATTTAATTTTAAAGGCCTTTAGGTAACTTTGGTTCAGGCTAGATGGATGATGATGATATGATTGGTAAAGTGAAGTAAGTGGAAGGAAACGGGAAAACTTATGCACATGGAGTTCCAACAAGCTTCAAATGGGCTATTATAACTAGCAAAACTGGTTTTTAAATAAGTCGCTTATTTTGTTCCAACTTTGTTTCGTTCTTGCTTCTCAAACTTGACAAATTCAAAGCAAGTAAGTGACGATCTTGTTACAAGCTGGCATGCTATCTGGGTAATGAACATTTATTAGAATTTAAATAATTGACTGAGTTATTCAATGTTGCTAATAGTTACGTGTATTTTTTCAGGGTTCCAGCATAGAACGGCAAGTTCGAAATACTGTTGCCAACTCTTATCAGTGTCCAGTTTGTGCAAAGAAGTTTATTCTTTCCTGCAATTTAAAAGTTCACATGAGAAAACATACAGGTGAAAGCCCTTATGAATGTGGAGAATGCAAAAAGAAGTTTACACACACTTCCAATTTAAAAGTTCACATGAGAATACACACTGGGGAAAAGCCTTATGACTGTAAAGAATGTGGAGAGAACTTCGTACATCGAACGCAATTGAGACGTCACTTAAAAAAGCATAAAATATAGATATTTTTAATCGTTCATTAAATATAAACGGTCTTCTTTCTTATAAACGATTTATGCAAACTATTTCCTTCCAGTAAGTATTTTCCTTTTAGAGCATGTATGGAGGATGGTAGATAGCAGAGTGCCTAAAAAGATATTAGTATGTGAGCCAGGCGGGAGAAAAAGCAAAGAAAGACCGATGAAGTGTTAAATAGACAATGTTGAGGATTTAAGGGATTCAAATGGAGACTGAGGGCAATGAAACGATAGCATTGGAGGCTGGTTGCCAAGGAGGCCAAGTCTCTTCATGGGCTGCAGCGTCAAGAAGTAAGTACTTCTGAAACGAAATTCAAAGCTATTCCAGTACATATTCTATACAAATTAGTGACTGATTGTGATAAAAGTAAACTATGTCTACACGAATGATTCATTAATGAATGCGCACATATTCAGTTTTTAAATTTATCTCATTATGGTAACTCACAAATCTTGTTTATTTCAGTAAAGTTATCTTCAGCATTAGTCACTGGATATATTTGTCGAGTGTCTGTATGTTTGAATTTTTTCTTAATGATAAAGTGTTTAACAATTTTTTCTAAAGAATTCAAAATTGTTCCTTAAAATATACTTAAACGTACAGTTCCCTTATATATAATGGAATCAAACTATAGAAACCCGACCAGTAGATAAAAGCACAATTGATGCACGACGTCAAGTGAACGAAATAGGAACTTTTCAGAACACTGTTAGAAGAATTGA
Organism: Lepisma saccharinum; assembly: GCA_022664845.1. Taxonomy (NCBI): domain Eukaryota; kingdom Metazoa; phylum Arthropoda; class Insecta; order Zygentoma; family Lepismatidae; genus Lepisma; species Lepisma saccharinum. The sequence continues at coordinate 3,877 of JAGDQP010023811.1, read as the reverse complement.
CGCAAACTCAGCTTTGAAAGAGCAACTTACTGCTCAGGATTCCTTTCACTCATGAGCCGTTTGTGTTCATACAGGAGATAACACTATGTGTATTGAATTCGGAAAAGTGCTACAGTAGATTATATGTTGACGTGCATTTGTGCGGTTTTGAGTTAAAAATTAGGTATACAAAGTTTTGCAAGTATATTTTATTTTCAAATTTCAAAGTTCACATGCGGAAACATCCCTTATGAATATGCAGAATACCAAGTTTGCATACTCTTCCGATTTGAAAGCTCGCATGAGAATATACACTGGGGAAAAGCCTAAAATGTAAAGGATGCAGAAAGAACTTTGTACTTCAGACGCAATTTAGACGACACTTCAAAAATCCAAAGATAAAGGATGCACTGAGTGTCCCAAAAGCTACGCAACCCGCACTTTCTCAGTAAGTAGCTATTAAACAAAATCACATGAAAGCATAGTTCTTGCCTTGAAATGTAGCCCTACATAGTGGATTTTTTTTAAAGATGTTAACAAACCAAAAAACAACCATCAGTCGGGCACGAATATAAAAAATGTTACAAGAGTCGCAGAATGTTTCTTTTTCCCGCACAAAAATGTGTATATTCCCGCACAAAATCCACTTGGCTGCAACTTTTCTCTCTGTTATTAGGTAGCTCATCGAAGATGGCAAAGGAACTCTCAATCTGAAACCCTACAAGACTTGTCCAGGAGTATTAATAGTTTATTCTGAAAAAGTAGCTTTTCAATATTAGAATGGACTCTGGCCACTCTTGGTGGGAAGTGATATTCGGATATGTGTTTTACCTCCACATCACTATGCCATTTTCTGTGAAAAAGGATTATGTCAAAACTGACCAGAAAAAATTGACTTCATTATACCCAGAAACCCTGGAGAAAAATAGAAAACCAGTTCTCCCTCCTTTCACTATTTCCATGTAATTAACGAGTGACATGCAAAACTCACACTTTAATTTCAAGACTTCTGTGAAATTTAGAAATGAAGTTGTCCGCTACTATTCAGCATCACCTCAAGGTTCTGAGTAATAGTGAACATACACCACAAAATATGTTCGCCAATATTTCTTTATGAGAAAATCCATGGTAAAATTGGATATAAATTGTAATTCTAATTAAACATATTTCTTATACATAATTTTGTAAATAAATTAAATTTTGTAAAGAAATATTTCTCTTCGATTTCAGCCTTCGTGAATCCAGCTTAATAACAAAGTTTCGAAGACAAACTGTTCATTCTTATCGTACGAATTGCAATATTTATGTATTTACAAGTGACACAATTTTATACATCTTTTTAAAAAGAAATTTCGGTTGCTCCAGCCCTGTTCGATCAAAACATTCATCATAATGCAGAACATCTTGAGGTAATGAGAAACTCAATACTCGTCGAGATTACTCCATTTGAAGCCATGATGTGTTGAGAGTTATAAATCATAAAAGAAACAAGCAAAATTTGAAGCTACTAATGTGAAACATCGGCTAAAGAAAGTCATATTCTACACGCATTGTAAACACATACGAAATCTTAACAGAAATAGACTCAGGGCCAGGCAAGGTAAGTGTGAAACGGGGTTAGTATGATCAGGGGCCACAAAAAGTTGCTGAGATGTGATAAACATCTGAAACTATTGTTGGTAGTTGGGAAGCACCACAAAGGATATTCTTTACATACAAGTAATAGTTTTTAGAGACTGCAATTTTTAAAAAAAGAAAATTAATTTTAAACCAGAGTATTATGCTTACCTCTTTTATATCTTACAGAGCTTACAGTTTGATTAACTAGATTTTGAAAATCTTTATATGGCATCCGCCTATTTATAATATCAATTCTAGGATCTTACGAGCTCTGTCTAGGTACATTATCTTTGCCTTATAAATATCTGCCCCTTGGGTGTAAGTAGCAACAAGATTCAAATTACTTAAATTTAACAAGGTTGTAGATCTGGGATTCACTCATGAATTCGTAGTATAATCCAAGTACATTCAGCAACGTTCGAACTTCAGGACACTCATTGGCAATCTCTTGTGATGAGGGGAAATAGGAAAAAGAAGTACAACATGAATCGCATAATAAGGTTCACTCTCATCGTACTAGCAAAGGGCAGATTCACATAAGTGCAGGAAAATTAATAATAGAGTTTTAATCTATTTGCGTATACTACTACAGACTTCTGTTTGCTATCTATAGTACAGCATACGCAATTCACTTTTAAAATCTATCGACTTCCTAACTTCTTTGACCTACCCCTACGAACTGTTTCCTCTTTTAACAAAACGGAGTCTCCTACATTAAACAATTACACATCTGCGTTCGCAGTTTTATCATAGTTCGTCTTATTTCTTTCCTTAGAATTTTGAAGTGAGGATCCTGTAAGGACGTAACTCCTTTGAAACTTTTTTCATGACTGATAGAATTGTCGTAGGCATAATTTACATCGCAGGACTTCCTTTCCAAAACACCTTGTATGTTGGCTAATCTACAAAGCATACGCTCATGAGCTGTATTTGATATAATCGAATGTGGCGTAATATTTAGTGAAAACATTGCATATGGTAAGCATATGTCCCAATCATTTTGGTTCTCCGATACATAATGTCTTAAGTACTATCCTAAGGTTCGGTGAACTCTTTTCACAAAATTAGTTTGCAAATAAAATTAATTATATCTTCTTAATTTGGAGTAACTTGCCCACTAATTTGGTAATTCACAGTTTTACATTTAATCAGATAAAAGAATTTGAGGTAATTCAAATATCAAAATCACTTTCTCTACTAATGCTTTTGCTATAGCTTTCTGCATCTTGTAATGGCCCAGATACTAGAATTTAGATAAATTATCCTGAAATATCAAAATCATTCTGCTCCTATTTACTGTCTCGGGGAATGGACCAATGAAACTTCTCGAAAACAACTTCTGGAGTTGAAGTGATGACCATAGACATCTTGACACATGGTTGTGCTGTCTTGTTTCGCTGACACGAGTAACACTGTTGAATATATCTCTCAATATCAGAAGATAATTTACCCAGTTGAAATCTCGATGTTATTCAATTGCAAGTAATCTTTGATCTTCGCGACTGTTCCTTGTGTCCTGCAAGGGGAGAATTCTGGAATTCAGCTATCTATGATTTAATGGCTTCGTCCGAAGTGCCATTTTTAGAAGTAATTTCTTATTCTTGAATACAACACATTAGTATTGTAAATAGCCGTGGATTGCGCTATTGTAATATACGACAAGCCACGTGCTAATACAAAAACAAATGGGAGTAATAGTAGACGGAGAGGGTCGACAACAATCAACCGAAGATAGTCGAAGATGAAGACGACGACCAGGAAATGAAAAGTCAGCAGTCCAGAACAGAATAAAAAGGCGTCGGAGCTAATCAGAAACCGCTATTTCAATCCCAGATAGTCATGTCAACTCCGCTCCCTCTTCGTGGTTCGGTCTGCTACGAGATGGGCCAACTTCCTAGCCGCCTGATCCGCCACGGGATAGGCAATAAACCCCCAAGTCCTGATTTGCTCCAGGATAGGACTTTCCTTCATCATGGCCCCAACTAGCTACAAGCTAGGGGCCTTTTTTCTCAGCCAGACAACTGACCGTTGTCTGGGCCAACGTAAACAGCAACACATGGAACCGTTTGAAGAGAAAGAAAGTAATTTGAGATACTTTGTAGCTCAATAAAAAGTCTCCATCAGTTTTGTACGGGAGACTCTTTTTATTAACTTAGTGGACTTGTAATTTTTATAATAAAAGGTGAAGGGATAAAAAAACAAGCTACGATCCTTTCATTGCTTTACCTTGTTTTACCTGTCTCTACCTAATAAACTAAATAAACCAGTAACGGCGCCA
>JAGDQP010023810.1:0-28699 GCA_022664845.1 Lepisma saccharinum | reverse complement strand
GTGCTGATTCATTAAGATATTTTAATTTTAAAATGACGGCTTGCTGAGCACTTCTAGTATTTCAATTGACCACAACCATTATCCTCATTGAAGGAATGGTAATAAATAAAATAAATCTTAAATACTGAACATACTTGTCTACTAATATTATTAAAGCAATGTATACTGCTAAATGGTCATCAACAATAAAACAATTGAACGTCAATTTCATAATGATACATTTACATGGTTAAATATACTAATTTTCTCTGACAAAGTATATGATGATCAGGTATTGGTTTAAAATGCATTAGACCAAATATAGGCTACTATAATAAATACACAAGTTCAAATATAAAATACGAAACTAATTAAAATCCTTTTTAAAACGATTTCGGTCAGATCACAACATAACGTTCTTACTTCTTAGAGTACTGATTTTGCACATACACTTTGATTTTCAACCATGACTTATTATTGAAAATCTCTGGAAATTTTGCTTTTAACCTTTCACACTCTGCTTTCTTTGGTGCCTTTTTTAAAGAAACATGATCTTTGAAAACCTTATTGACAATACGTTTCTGTTTTTCTGTCCATGGAACTAGATTTCTTTTCTTTTTGTTCAAGTGTAAATTCGATATGTTGCGAGAGTTTTCAGGAGTTGTTTGACATTCCTCATCACTTGAGACAAAATTAGCTTCTTCTAGTACGTCCTCTTGACATTCACTTGCTAATAAATCTTCCTCCATGTCAATTTCTATTTCATTCAAGGTTTTTCCTTTCCACTGAGCTGCACCTCCATTCTCCATAGTTACAAGTAATTTAGAAATTTTAGCTGTCTGATAAATGTCATCAGCAAGTCTGTATTCTTCTCTGTGTATCTTATCCGTATGCCCCATAAATTTGGCTAGTTGTTCAATGTCACCTTCAGTCATGTTAAGGATTTGAGTTATGGTTGCTAGGTGTTTCCTTAGCCGAGTTGCCGTCAACGCTCTGGGATTTTTTACTCCACTTGATTCTGCAGTTTTCTTGAAAATCTTGTATCCAGATATAGGTGTAGAATGTTGAGGGCGACCAAAGAGGAAAAGATTTGTGATACCGGTAAAGAAATTCGTACGAACCGATAGTAAGAGGTTAATATGCTCTTGGACGTCATTGCTAAAGAGAACGGGAACACCACGCCCTCTTTTTCCTCTAATTACAACTCTCTTAAAGGTTTTTAATAGAATTTTTTCTGTTGGTGTAATAACGTCTGTGAATTCCTCGTAAGTTTCATGAATTTCTGAATCGGTGTATGTTGACGCAAACATTCTTTCTAACTCCCCGGGTCTCTTCCTGTTCAGTAACAGGACCCTGCAGAATACAGTCTCAAGAAGTTGTTTGTATGCGTTCTCATCTTTGCTGTTCTCTTTGAGTTTAGCAGCAGCTGTTGATCCTTTTGAAATCAAAAAGTTCTTGAATTTCCTTAAATCGCTTGCAAGCGGTATGATGGTCACTTTATTCCATTTATTTGTATTAAGGTTGTTTGCAACTTGACTTGATACATCATATTGCCAGTTGGATTCAAGCAATTGAACCATTGTTTTAATCTCTGATTCTACTTCAGCAGCACGAATGGTAGCACTTAGCCCTTTCCTTTTCAAAACATTTGTAATTGCAATTGAACAGCATTCTTTTAAACTTGTAACTATTTGCATAGCAAAGGTTGGCGAAGAAAATGAATCTTCAATTTCATCATATCCTGATACATTTTTTGTCGCCTTTACTAATACATCATAATAATGAGGCCTTAATGCATGTTCTAGTTTTGTAATACACAGTTCTAATTTTCTTATTTCAATTAATAGTCTTGCCAATTCACGCATTTTTCTTGATGCTACATGTATATGATGCTGTTCTCTATGTGTTTTAATGTACCTAGCTCCAAAGGCGCAAATCAAAGAATCCCTCTTTGCCACTAGAGATATCTCATCTGCTCTCATATGTGGGAATACTTTCCTTTTCAGCTGCTCATCTATCTGCAAATGCTTTACTAACAAACTTTGAGCTTCCCCTAGAGAGGAACGAGTGTTGTCTGTGTTATTAGGACATCTTTTTAAGTGCTTCCATAAGCTCTTTCTGGAATAATATCCACAACAGTATTTGCACGGTAAGCATTTACTTATATCTTGAGAAATGCTGGGTTTCTTGACAGGTTTTACACAGGTTTCTGTGTTTTGTATATAGTTTCCTTTCTTTCTTATAAGAGAAATAAGATGTTTCCTTTCTTTTGAGTTTGGCGGTTTGCTTAAAAAAGCTTGCACCTCTATTTCTAAAGAATGGTTTCGCTCTAGATGCCTCGCAAAGTTTAAAACTGAATTTTCACAAAATAAACAATAATCCCTTTCGCGTATTCTCTTTTTCTGACCTTCATGTGAACCATGAATTGTGTTAGTGTTTTGATCGCAAAATTTTTTTGATGACCCTTTTGGTTTCTGCATTTCTGTAGCGTTTTCTCCTAATAGGAAATCACTAATGTTGTATTCTGGTGAAGAATCTAAATAAATACCTTTATCGTTTTCATTGCTAGGAGCATAGTCAGGATCTTCGTCTGAGTCATCCATGCTTGAAGATGATGAGGTCATCTCATCCAGTTCACAGCTATCATTCGAAATTTGGTTACTTGTTTCCAAACAGTCGTCATCGTTGTGGTGCTGAGTAGAGAATGCTGTATTTTCTTCGTAATTTTCAGAGAAGCCTGCAGAAGATGCCTTCAAATTTACTTCAGTTTGGAAAGGTTGTTGTGGTTCATTTTGATCGTCTGTAACAAACGGAAAAATAAATTTACTGAAATGTTAAGATAAATAAAAAGAAACAAACTGTTTAACACAATCACTTATAAAGAGAAGAACATTGAAAATATATGTCTGGAAAATATATCCAGCAGAAACCTATATACGAACTCTTAAATTTACGAACACTGTGAGGCAATAAAGGAACGAAACGTAATATTTTTTTAAAAAAGAAATGGACTACGTAAACTTTACGCTTACAAAATCTTTAGTCATTTGATCCTAATATTTTTTTCGATACCATCTCCACAGTTGTAGGTTTATTTACCTTGTCCTTTGTCAATGCATTTATGATAACGATAATATAAAAGCGGTTTGAAATCTCAGTTTTATTCGCGTAGTTATTCGAATAATTTTTACCTCCTTTTTCGAATAAAAATAATTTGATTACATGTCAAAATACTTTACAGAGCTAGTTTGCGTTTTTGATTTCAATTTCTAAACATTCCTGGGAGAGCTTTGGAACTAAGAACAAAGACCAGTCTCAACAAGTGCAAAGTAAAGCAACACTTGACGGCAATAACCCTGCTGTTGCTAAAGCCTCTGTTTTCAGAGACAGAACCTTTTCGTGATCTCAGTCACTATGTTAAATCAAAGAGCTGCCCAACAGTACATTCCAAGTTGTTTGAATCGTGAGAGATAGCATTCTTACCGTTTACTGGTCTCGTTTCAACATCTTTATTATTATTATTATTATTATTATTATTATTATTTTAGTAGTAGTAGCAGTAGTAGTAATATATAGATCTCCAAATATACGCAATAGCTTGACTTTATACTATAAATGCCTAAGATGGTTCAGGCTACTGTATGCTAAAGTAGCCGAAGTTGAACAAGGGACGCGGAGAACAAGTTTGCGAAGATTCATTCAAATAAAAATCATTATTCAAAAATATTCGAACATCACTTTATTAGAATATTAACAGTAGACCTACAAGTTTGGATCAACACATTCAGAGTCTGTAAGTTTTATGCTACACAGTTTAAGGCAGTTCTCCAGCACTTCCAACTTGTGGTAGACGAAAAATATGTGTTCAATTTCCGTGGCACAGTTATAGATCATACACAAATTATCGATTAATAGTAACATTTGTATTACTTGTAATGATGTACAATACGGACGTAAGTGAAAGGTGCTCCGGTATCAAAATGTGCGATATTGGTAATTCGTTATCGGTTTCCGCTCTTGGTTTGTAACCAATTCCTGCACCCGACTGAATAACGTTATTATAGTCAGCTAAACTTTTAAAACTGCATGCTCTGCATAACGTTATTCGTCCGAACATTCTGCATTCTGGTACTGTAGTTACAGTTACCAATAGAATAACGTTATTCAAGATACATGTGTCATACCTGTTTGCGATCATTAAGATAAAACTGGTACCAGATCTCAAACCCAAGGTGTTGTTCTTTGTTTTTAGAGATATGAAACATATTGAAATGCTCCAGATCATTTTTGTATGAGCCGAGATATTTCCGTTAAGATAAGTACCATTTCTATGGATTTCTTTTCTTTTTCGGTTAGCGTTTATTCCAGTATTTTTCTTCTTTAATTTGGATGTTCTTGGTATTACGCTTCAATAACGTTATAAACATTGTGGCGGCAGTTGTCTAAAAATCTAGGAACAGCATATCCAGTATACTAGTACCACAACACTTTCAGCTTGTTCTTCTTTTTCTATTCCCTATTCAAGGTTGAGTAAGTACGTACCATAGGTTCCAGGCATGTAACGGTGTTATGTAACAACCAGTCAACACACAAGGATGAAGTATTGAGAAAATCCCAGTGATAAGTTTCACTCCAACATATAACCTGATGGGAGTTAACTTTTTTCTTCATAGATGGCTGACAATTACAGCGCCTAACACGTTAGCTGGTTTGCAGAATGTTTTCTTTATATATATATATATATTTCAGTGTCTTTCAGTAGCGTTAAATGAAATTTTCCAATTTTGTGGGTTGACTGGTTGTTCCATAACACCGCCCGTTTCTCAGTAGCCTTAGTTCCTTTGAGAAATGAAAATAGACTTCATTTGATCTGCATTTTTTAAAAAAGAAAAATTAGAAGGAATTATCAAACAGTGAAATTTTCAATTCAAGGTTGTTGTTTTCATCTGACAACACTGTGGTAATCGCCAGGTATGTGAACTTTGTAACAGGCTTCCACGTGGAGGTCATCGCTTGCTCGGGCTTATTTCTGTCAATTGGGCTGGCGCTCGCTCGGGCTCACTTCTCAAGTTCTCACATTCTCGAATTTGGGTTCCTTTATATTACTTGGACTCGCGCCTGCGCTCACTAACTTTGCTGGTGCTATAGCTCACTTCTCTATATTAGAATTGAGCTTATCCGTTCTCGGGCGCAGATCTCTAACATGGGCTCTCAATCATTCGCGCTTGGTCTGACTTTTGTAATAGGGCTCGCGCTCATGGTTTTCCAACACGAGAGTGTCACCAAAGAGAACTACGGCCAGAGGAGCGCTAAAAAGAAGCGACGGACAAAGGCTGACAGAGAATTATTCGACAGCTGAGAAAAACTCCAGAGTAAATTAGGTCAACAGACCAATGCAAAGGGCAGAAAATTAAGAGACAGAAAGTCGACAGTCAATTAGGTTGAGCTAATTGACTCAGATCTGAAGCACTGAGTCAATTAGATCAACAGACCAGTCCAAGTTAAAATTTGTGCTGAAAACTGATTGCTGGAACAAGAATTTCCGCCAAATTTCCAGCAAAGCCAGCATCTGTATTTGTTGGATCCAGCAATATTTTCCAGCTTAAGGAGATCGGTTTTGAAACCTTTTTATGCTGGTCCAGCAAGAGATAACCATAACGTTAAAGTGGTATCTTATGCTGGAACCAGCCAGAGATACCAGCATAATCTGATGGTTTTCTCAAGATGGATCACAAATATTTTCCAGCATGCCATGTTGGGACTTTTTCACACACCGAAAAAATTACCGCCAATTTAATCACGAGAATGTTTTCACAAATATACTTCGTTACTCTGAACTCACGGAACCTCACACGAATCCGTTTACTATATATTAATTTCCTCGTCTTTCCTTGAACGGGACTCGAACTTCCATCTCTAACTGCTTCTAACTCCCAGTCTGACGCGTTAACTACTCTTTCACAAAGGAAGTGAACATTGAAACGATAAATATGATAGAATAGAATTAAATAGTATTGCTTTCTTACCTGCAAGGAATAATCAAGATAAAGAACTTAATCGAAATGGGAGAAAACTTATCGATTTTTGTAATGCAAGCAAATTTGTTATTGTGAATGGCAGACTACAGGATGATAAAGAAGGCAAATTCACTTATATAAGTGAACAGGGCTATAGCACAATATATTACTGCCTCAGCGCGCTTCACACATACGATCGAATCGTACGATTTGCGGTTGATGACCTGATTGATTCTAAACACCAGCCGATAACCGTTGAAGTACAAATGGCAGATCACAATACTTTCCCTCAGCGCACAAACGAAACGGACACTCATACACAATCAGAACAGGAGCAAGTACACAACACATTAAAATTCAAATGGCAGAAAAACAATGAACATAAATTCAAACAAGTTCTACACAGTTCTTTAACAAGACTTTATACAATAGGAATCAGTGCATATATAAACAACTCAGACATCGAGACGGCAAACCCTAAACTGAACATTTTTTCTATTCTGCGGAAAGAAGTATGCTGGTTGATTTCACCATAAAGAAAAACAAAAATAAAAAGCAATGGTATGATTCGGATTGTGTCACTGCGCGTCATGAGGTGACCATGGTGTTACGTAAGTTCAAACGAAATAGGGTGGACAAAGCTTTGTTGACCGAATATTTACAGAAGCGTAATCGATACAAACAGATATACAGAAACAGCAAGAAAAAAATGACCGAAATGTGCTTTCAGAACTTACAAGCGGCCTTAAACGAAAGCGACCACAGGGAAATATGGCGAATGATCCGAGGAACTAACTATCAGGGATTACCTAAACAGAATATTTCCACGCAGGTATGGGAGGGTCACTTTAGCAAAATTCTTGGTAGTATAGATACGTGGGAAGAAACACAATCAATACCGACCCAACTAACACATAATGACCCCATTCTAGACAGTAAAATATAAATAACGGAGACGAAGATAGCTATCAAATCAATGAAAAATAACAAGTCAGCGAGGAATGACAAAGTAATAGCAGAGTTTTTTAAACATAGTATACACAATGAAAACTTATTGCACACGTTAACTAGAATGTATAACAAACTGTTTCATGGAGCAGATGTGCCCGCCTCATGGGGAAATGGCATTATTGTACTACTATATAAAAAGAAAGGTAATGCTCAAGATCCGAACAACTACCGGGGAATTACGCTCTTGCCAATTATTAGTAAAATCTATACCAAGATACTGGCCACAAGAATTGAACAGTGGGCAGACTGCCATGATCGTATTTCCCCACTACAAGCAGGTTTCATAAAGGGCTATAGCACCACGAACAACATAATGGTTATACGTACGGTACTCTAATGGACAAGGCGTTGTCAAAGAAACGGGGGAGACTATTTAACTGTTTCGTCGAGTTTGAAAAGGCGTTTGACACAGTAAGTAGGAACGCTTTATTTTATAAACTGGGTACTTACGGGATGTCTAAAAGAACAATATACAGACTCGAACAAATATACAAACAAGTAGATTTTTGTGTAAGGAACGGCACTAACATTTCTGAAACGATTCCTTCTTACTTAGGTCTACGGCAGGGTTGCCAGCTCTCACCTATTCTATTCAACTTATTTATTAACGACATAGTTGAGAGACTGGACAAAATTGACAGCCACCCACCTCATATACTACAACTACCAATCCCAGTACTACTATATGCTGACGATTTAGTAATAACGTCTCAATCGGTAATTGGATTGCAACGAGCATTAAACACATTGAAAATGTATTGTACAGACTGGAAACTTAGAGTAAATGTGAATAAAACTAAGGTAGCAGTATTTAAAAAGGGCACAAATCAGCAAACGACGAAAGATGGTCATACCAGGAGAAGGACCTAGAAATTGTTAAGAGCTTCAAATATCTAGGAGTAAACTTTTTATACAATGGGGCATGGAATGATCACCAGAAAAGAGTAGCAACCATCACTGATCAAGGCATGTTCATAACACGAAAAACACTGAACAGACATGACAGCGTCCCATGGAAATTAGCCATACGAACATTTAATACACTATTGCAATCTATACTCCTGTACGGATGCGAAATCTGGGGCACAAATTACGTCGACAAAATAATTAACAAAGCGGCACAAAATTCGTTAAACAGATTTTGGGGGTAGCCCAATCGGCACCTAACAGTGCAGTGCTGTTAGAAACAGGGAGGTATCCAATAAGCACAGTGAAAACGAAGGTTTTAAAATACTGGTTGTATTTACGGGAAATGAATAGTATGAGGGAAAATCAAAGAAAGTGCTTAGACTATCAAATGAAACACAGAAACAAAAACAATTGGTTAATGGGAGTTATTGAATTCTTAATGGAGATAAATATGGCCGATCTGATAGGGCAACCAAAAGAAACGTTCAAATTAATAAAGCAGAAAGCAGAAGCACTAACAATTGAGATTTTAAAAGTGGACTGCAGAAAAAAAAAGTTTCTCTAGAAACATTTGTAAACCTCAAAATAAATGACGGTACAGAAGCGTATCTAGAGTTGGGGAGGGAGCAAAGAAGGGTCATTGCAATGTTTCGAATGGGTATTTATGGATGGAAAATCCCGTAGGACGATGAGGGAAATCGTTTATGTGCCTTATTTGGTAAATTAGAAACGGAAGAACACATTCTAATTGCATGCAAACAATTTTGTGAAGCGCGCGTGGGGTCGTGGGGTAAATATAAAGAACGTGACCGAGGAATTAGCGAAATTTTAAACACAAAAGACAAAAAAGAGATGGTGGCACAAGCAAAATTCCTACTGAATTTCTTCTCCTTACGAGGGGACGCTCTAAAAGGCAGAGAAACTAACACATCCTCTAGTCTCCCATAAAATGTTGGATAAATGTTGTATAACATAAACTTGGTAAGTTTTTTTTTCTGTACGAAGAGCAATTGTTACACATGTATAAGATGTATTATGGGTCATATGACTTTCAATACAACTCAAACAAATTAAATCTAAATCCAAATACTCTTCCACAAAGACCTGTAAGAAACGGAGGCACGGAAACACTATCTTAAGGCGACTGCAGCAGCGAAGTGGATCTAGCAGCTAATCTAAGAATTTCTAACACTATGGGAAGAAAAAACAACTTATGTTTGTTGCCAAAACAGCTATGAAATAAAATATACCAGTGTTAACGAACTTGCGGACAACGCCATCTGTCATAAATTGTTAGATCTAAAAATTGATGATTTTTCTGCAAATTTACCGCAATATGTTGATCTAGCAACGGTTTTCCAGTACAAATTTCAACCTGGACTACATTGTGTTTTTTTCTTTGTGTTATGACCAATGGAAGCAAGATTATTATATCACCCTAATAGCAATCTACATCTGTGCATGCCTACACAAGCGTGTAGGCATGCATTCCAAGCCTACACGCTTGGCCAAAGCTTACAGTGAAAGGCTATAAATCGACTCCAATTTACTAGTTCCGGGTTGCATGATTTGAATTTGGGCCCGAAAAACCACAACGGTAGCGATTCCTGTTATTTTATTGAGTATCGTTATTGGGAATACAAGTATAAATTTAAATGATCGGAATATTTCTAGTTTATGTCTATCAAAATATTAACACTACTCTAACCTAATCTTTCCTGTTGGTATAAGATTGCCAAGCAATATTAAGAGCAGTTTAGACCTCCATTAGGGCAATGCATGTTTCTAACGCTCATAAGCTTTTAGTTTCACGATAAATATCAATAAAGTTGAAACTGAAAATACACTAAGCTATTATTATGCTATTATCTATGGTACGTATTTAAAATTGTATATCTTTCATATTTCCTGTCGTTCAAATAAATTTGAAGCGTTCTGGAATATTCTCCATCTTATCGTATTTTCTGTATTGTTCTTACTCCATTCCTCTTTCACAACTGAATCTTTTTATCCGGAACTGGAACATGGAATAGGGAAGGAACTACACGCAAAATATTTGAGCCAACGAAAATGTCGAATTAGATTGTGTTGTGTTTTTCTGGGCGTAAATTCAAATCATGCTTCCGGGTTTGCAAGCTTCCAGCAGACCTTGTCTTCAAAAGCTGAGGCAAGGTTAGGCTAGGATTTGCCTTATTTCGTAAGACCGCTTTAAGCTTACGCTCTAATGCTGTAAACCTACATCAAGTCTGCTCCAAGCTTAGTACCTCTAACAAGGGAACCTTCCGAAAATGAAAATCGCAATGAAATATGTGACCTATGCCAATTAAAAGAGCTGTAAGAAATATACTCATTGCCTCAAAATTAGCTGCCCATATCAATATGTTCAAGAAATATAGGCTGTTAATGTTCTAAAACTAGCTGGTTTGACAATGGGAAGGAAAGGCAAGTTTCGCAAGAAATGAAAGAATGAGGCACGACTGGGGAAATATATTGCCGTCAGTTGGTTAGTATCAAGAGAGTTGCCCTAACAAGTAACAAATGAAGATCATAGGGTTAGCAGTATTACCAACTGCGACGAAAAGGTCATTTTTTTCAAATGGCACTACATGTAGAACATTATATATGAATTCTATGGATCAGTGTTACAATCTAATGAAAGAATATATTAAAGGCAGGAGTCGGAAAATGCTGAAAATATGGAGTTGGCCACAATGCGTGACATTGGGCCACGGGGTGTACACATCTTGACCACCAAGACAAGAAAATACCAAGTATGTATGAAACCCGATGTAGTGCCAGCTGAAAAAAAATGAGCTTCAAGGTGTACAACACTATCCAGAAAATACAATTCGAAACTATTCTTTCCAGTGTCTTCACAAAAAGAGATTTCTATCAACAGGCATTAGCCTTCTGTCCCAAAACGAGATGCATAACTTATCAGTTTAACATTGTTACCACTTTCGCAAGCTGTTCAATATTGTACATGTAATTGTAAGATGAGACAATGGTCCAAACATTCTTTCAAAACGTGCAGATCGCAGTAGGAAACATTTTATGCTGCAATATGCAGTACTATCACAGCCTACATAATATACGTATTCCTACATACGAATTGCACATGACACAAGGTTCAATAATTATGTTATAGAGATTGTTGGTACGTGCCAACTATTTCATGTTCCCTAACTTGACAAAGTCTTAATAAATAAGACAGGATCATTAAGGCTAATGCATGTTACCGAAAGTCTCTTCTATTGAAGACACTGGACCGAATAATTTCGAATTGTCTGGACTTTACTGGACAGTGTTGCCAATCTTGGAGCATTTTTTTTTCAACTGGCCACGTCGGTTTTCTGCATACTTAGTGTGTTCTTGTCTTGTTGAACATAATGTGTACACCCCGTGGTCCAATGTCGCGCAATGGCCAACTCCACATTTTCAACGTTTTCCGTACTCCTGTCTTTAATATGTTCCTTCGTTATGTTGTAATACAGATCCATAGGATTCATATATTATGTTCTACATGACAAGTCCACACAAAATATCGAACTAAACTCATGTAGTCCATTTGACAAATTGTCCTTTTCGTCGTAGTTGGCAATACTGCTAACCCTATGATCTTCATTTGTTACTTGTTAGGGCAATTCTCTTTATACAAATCAACTGTCGGTAATATATTTTCTCGATCGTGCCTCATTCTTTCCATTCTTGTGAAATTTGCCTTTTTTCCCTTTCTCAAACCTAGCTAGTTTCCGAACTTTGACTCCCTATAATTCTTGAAGATATTGATGTGGGTAGCTAATTTTGGGGGAATGTGTATATCTCGAACAGCTCTTGGCATACGTCACTTATTTCATTGCGATTTTAATTTTCGGAAGGTTCCCTTGTAAGTTGCAATTGAACTTGCTGCAAACCTGTTCTTCAGTACTCAATGCAAGACTAGGGTTGGATTTACTTTATTTTATTAGTTTTCTGTCAGCTTGAATTCTATGGCTGTAGATCAAGCACACGCAATGTCATGCAGTAAACTTCCCGCCAAATTTTAAATTGAAAAATAACTATCACACTTATAATTTTACATTCATCTATGCAAACTAAAAATGAATGTATTTAATTCTAAAAGAACTAAATGCCAAATGATGTTTTCTGGGCCTTAGTCAAAAGCTACTAACTTAACTTTCTCAAATCACATAAAACTATTTATTCTCACGCCATTTTTCAGTGTTGCTATGAAAGAAACGGATTTGTCACTTTGCCTCTTTAAGAGTGGGGTCTCGTGGACACATAAACCATTAAACCAATAGCAACCCTGTTTAAAAAATATCGGCACATAGCTCTTTTAGAACTAAATACATTCAAATAGTAATATTTTCTTTAGAAATCCTCATGTATGTTTTGTGATCACAATTTCCTTTCAAGACTCAACTGGTTGGATCATTGCTTTTTTTTTTTTTTTTTTTAAGTGCAAACATCAAGTTTCGTCTTCTTACTGTATGAATACTGTTTGCAATTCAACAAAAAATAGTGAGAAAAGTTGTGCCCACAAAACTTACAATCGAACTAAGAATATAAAAAGAAAATGCTACTATTCGTAATTTGCAACGGGATGAATAAAATAAGTGTGATAAAATTAATAATGAAAATTATGAGGTAGGTTTACTTACCGTACATCAGTTAAGATTCCACGATGCCATAACCGCAAACAACAGAACACTACTGACGCGGTGAGGCCGCCGCCGCGACTTGCATGAGAAGACAATAGCGACGCAGGTCATCAATCGCGTGGTATATATATATCAATAGCGCGACTTAGCCCCCTTTTCTGAAGACCTAGGCCAAGCTTAGACAGGTTTGAAACGTAACACGAACGTGCTTACTGGGAACTATTAACGTGCTAACTATGCCATATTTTGTGCAAGTATTAAAATTGTAGGTAGTTTGGGTATATCTTGGAACATTTCGACCAAACCAACGTATTTTGACTCAGTTCAATCCACCTCAATGGGCATTCAGTTTTTTGTATACACCCGACGTCATCTTCAAAATTATATTTTCGTTATTGATTGGAATGTTTCTACCAAAGCAACGTTATTCTACTCAGATCGACCTACTTCAATGGTTTTTGAGTATTTAGGGTACACGCAGTACTCAGATTTTTTTTCTATATCTTCGTTATCTCGCAATATTTTGATAAAGAATATATTTCCATTCAGGTAGATCAACATCAATGATTGTCATGCATTTTCGGTTCACCGGGTCATTACTTAAAAAAAAATGAAATTTTCTCCCTACATCTTCTGTATTTGTTGTACTATATTTGCTACACAAATTAACTTCTGCAGAGACAGACAGACAGAAAACTAATTATTATTACAATGAATAATAAGTTATTTTACTCAACTGGTTCCGGCAGATATAATCACACTAGCATTCGCTGCTTAATTTGCTGGTCTAGCATATCCAGCATCACCAACATACTTCGAAATACCAAAACACCAGCATGTTCAGCTGGTATTTGCTGTAGAGATAAATCCAGCAAACTGTGCTTGATAATAGACAAGTTTGTTTAGTCAATTTCCAGCACATCCAGTTTAATTTGCTTGCTGAGCACATCCAACATGAATCCCAGCAGCACTAGTATATATATCGAGATACCAAAAATACTAACATATTCAGCTGGTATTTGCTGGTGAGTTAAGTCACTAAGATGTGCTTTATACCAGCAAAGTTTGCTAGTTCGATTTCCAGCACACTTTCAGATACCAGATACACCATATCAGATGGTATTTGCTGGTGAGGTAAATCCAACAAACTATGTTTAATTGCTGGTCCAGTATATCAGCATGAAATTCAAGCATAACAAGCAAAAATGAAAGCCAGCATAGTTGCTGGAATTTGCTGCTCCAGCAGGTTCAGCAAGTTATGCTGGTAATAAGCATTTTATGTTGGCATTAATTTCCAGCATCATTGTTGGTTCAGCATATCCAGCTAAAAATTCAGCATAACCACATAAATCCAGCAATTTCAGCACAATTCAGCATTTCTTTTTCACTGGAACCATCACATATCTTAATCTGGGAGAGCGAAGGGCACAGAAGACAATTTACAATAAACTGACAGCAAATAAGAACGACAGGCCAGAAGGTCAACGCACAAAAATCAACAGTCAATAAGGTCGACAGCTTAGAGCGAAAGGCAGAAGTTCGATCCAGGGGTTTTCCCAGGATTTTCAGTTTGGGGGGGGGTGTATTTTTTGCTGGGAAGGTGTTTCGATATTGATGCATGAATTCTGCTTCACACAATTTCTTATTTATTTTTTGCTTATATCTCCTTGATGTTTTCAGTGCGGGGTGTAACAATGTGTAAAACGCGTTTTTGGTTAGTGGGCCATCGATTACGCTCGGAATTGTGTTGTGCCAGATTATCATCTAGGGAGTGTTCATGGTTAGCTTTATACTTTAATTCTGTGGCATTAAAATTCGCCCAGGAAAAGTTTTGCACTTGTGCAGAGAAAAAGAAGTAAAAACTGTGAATGCAGTCCTTTTTTTTTTAACTTGCTTTTTCAAGTGGAATTTTGTTATTTGTGGATTCAACTCAAACAGAAACAAGTTAATTGGTGCTCAGTGGACTTATGGAAGAAATAAACTTTTGACTGAGCCGCTACAAGAAATGTTGTCATTAATTGTAACCTAAAAGACCTCAGGTGTTTTACATAATATCTCTATGGTTCAGATTTCCACAAATTCTTTATATCGAGTCCAAATTTAATGAGAAATTTTTCCTCCAACCAAAGGTATGAGAAATAACAAAAAAATAGAATTAATTCTTAATAGTTGGACCTGACTTTCTACAAATTTTCTAGAATTTTGTATCTATATGTCATTTAGCAACCTTTTGTTCACGTTGATTGTCACAATGATTACAATGATAAACCACATGAGAATTTTAATAAAGAGTTTGTTACCAAAATAGCAAGCAAATGGATAATCTGTTGTTAATCAATTGCCATTTTTGTTACTTTTTATTGCATCAGAAAGTGGTACAATAAAAATGTAAAGCTTCATTTAAAGCACCCATACGAAATTAAAAATTGAAAGCAAAAATATCTTCTGTTCGAACTGTTTCAATTTCAAATCCTAATAAGAAACAAGAAATTCACAGTTGTTTAAATTGTCCTCCTCTGGAGTAATAAAATCTGGTAACTCTGCATTTATAGAGCGATTTGGGAGATTCAAATCTTTAGTAGGGCGTCCTGACCGTAACAGATTTATTTACTTTCTCTCTGCTGATCTTGCAAATATGATAATTTCTTCCAACAAAACTAGGACCCCAAACCCTTGTAATCATTACATAACCATAAACCATCCCTGGCAGCTAACTTCCCCATTCTTCAGTAATACATTCATCTATATATTTTATTTTTAATTATAACGAGTTACATTAGCAACTGAGACTTCAGCCCGTTATCACCCAAAATGTAACAACCCTTAGAAATTAAACTGTAAACTGCTGAATATCAACGTCCTATGATGGTACATAATTATTCTTTTTGATGTTCAACTACTTTATAAATGGTCACTTGAATTTCGTTGAATTCCAGATAACACAGGAAAGTATGTAACCCTGGGTTTCATTTTAGACACCATCTCAGAATTTGCTTAGTAAACCAAGGAAAACCTGAATTAGAAGGGCAGATATTCAAGTGATTTTAATCATTTCATAACAATGTGTGTGTGTGTGTGTTTTTTTTTTTTTTAATGTTTGCGTATCTTTTCTACTCAATAAAATCAAAATAATGTGCTTGAATTGGCAGTTTGAAATCTAATAGAAAACTAAATTCCAAGATATATATAAACACCGGATCTCTCGAATATCAAGCTAATGATTTGACGTCACTCATCCCCGTGGTCCAATCGCTCGATTACGGAACTTCGGATTTGCAATGCAGAAGAACGTGGGTTCGAACTCAACGGCGAACATCCTAACTGAGATTTTTCTGGGTTTCTCAGTTTCACCAGGCAAATGCCTGGATGGTACCATAACAAAGGCCCTGACCGACTCCTTCTACGTCACATCCCCTACCCTATCCCGTCCTGAGCAATAGATGCCTAAAGGCCATAAAAATGTTTCTTTTTTTACAATGTTTGCCTACCTTTTCCATTTTCCACTTGATAAAATCAAAATAATGTGCTTGAATTGGCAGTTTGAAATCTAATAGAAAACTACATTTCATATCCTCTCTTTTAAAAATAATGTAATTTTTACATAATATATGAAATGTGTGTTAGATACACAAAGCATTTTTTTCTTCTTGAAAAAGTATTTTTTCAGTGTATTTTTTGCTCTCTTCATAATCCCTAAAACTACGGCAAACAGTCGTATACAATCGCACTCGGAAGTATATTCACTCTCTGATAAGCAGAGTTAAAATGTGTACCGGAATAGTTTCTATTTCCTCCCTCGTTGAAAAGGGGCGAACCGCAACGGGGGGAGGAAGGGGGTTAAAGGTTGACTTGTTCAACATTCCAGTGATTACCTTCTGTTTATTTCCAGAAATCAGGAAGACGCACTATCTTTTTTTTCAGATCTTTAGCTGACCCTTCAGAGATAAACTGAACGAAGAAAAATCCAGATGATGGGTGTGGCAGATGTCAAATCTTCAATAAAATGAAAGTAGTAATGAACAAAACAGGTTCTTTCTGAAACCTTTAGTTGCTACGAATCTGTAGTCTTTCGAAGAAGCACCAAATTTATGACTATGATAATGACTGCAACTTCAAATTTTGGGTGTATGGAGCGAGTTTCTTTGGGGGGGGGGGGTCCATCGAAGTTCGGGGGAGTGTTGCGGGTGTAGGAAAATCCTTGGTCCGATTCACAGAAAAATCGACATTCCGAGCGGAGGTCGAGTGTTAAGTCCGTTTCCTGCTTTAATAAACAACATTCAACAATCCTGATTTTAGTATTGTGAGGTACATGTTCGAACTACCTTTGTTGCAAATTCTAGTCGCCTTACCGACTTCCTTATCGTGACAACTGGCACAGCCCGAGATAACACTTTGGTAACTTATACTTTCTGTATAAATAGATTACAATATTATAATTTCCTTTGCGTGTATTAACGCCTTTTTTGTCTTAGTGATACTACGAATCAGTAACTGCGTATGAGCTTATTAAGGAAGGAATTAATGAAATCAAGTGTTTGTAAGTTGATAACTTTCTGTATTTAAAGTATTTAAGAGGAGAGTTAAAAATAGGAAGCATAGTTTTGTTTTTGTTTTGAATTTCTGGGTAATTCTTTATCATGGTTTCGGAAGTAGAAAGAAAGATCACTCACAACAAGTGAGACCTGAGACGTGGAACCACATAGGAAGAGCCGTCTGCCCGTCCCCTGCTGTTCTAACTTGTAAGACACGTTCTCCTCTTAATAACAATGAAGAGAAGTGAATCACTTTTGCTCAGACAGTTTTGCTTTGTGAAGGCTGGGATTTTTCTATTTTACTAATTTTAACTATTCTCAATTTACGTTGTTATTATTATTATTATTATTATTATTATTATTATTATTATTATTATTATTATTATTATTATTAGAAGAAGAAGAAGAAGGCACCTTTATGGTGCCTCATTTTTGGTGCATAAAGGCTCAAGACTTTTAGTAGAAAAACAAGTATAATTTAGTGTTAAATTGGAGCTTGATATTTTCCAGCAGTATTGACGTATGCGTATGTAAATTACTTTGTTGCAGTTGATTACTTTACGATCCACTAAACTGATTCCATCATTTGGTATGCACAGGCCCTATAAGTCTGATGCGCCATGTATAATTTTTGAGTACTTTAAAAATTTTACAAGATAAATCCCCACACACTGAAGGGCCGTACTCAAGGAGAGGATCAAGGGACTATGCTTCCTTTCTAAATAAAATATTTTACGCACCAGAAATCTGCTACAGTAAAATTAGTTCAACATTTGATTGTGCGTACAGCCCAAGTTCATGAAAACATTAATCAAGTGGTCTATTTTTTTTTTGCTTATCTTATTTCGTAACGATAACACTGGTGGTGTAACACGTTTAGACCCTAAAATGCGCCCAGACGTCTCGTGTTAGCCGCGACAATCCCCTTTTTCCAACCGTTATCCCGTTTTTAGCCAAACATGAACGAAGTGTCTCGTAGTTGTTATTCAAAATGTAAGGGATCAGAGCAAATATTCCTCCTCTTTGGTTAAAAGACTGTATACAGAGCCATTTTTACATGCTTTCTCTCTCTCTCTCTCTCTCGCTCTCTCTCTCTCTCTCTCTCTCTCTCTTGTAATGAAGTGGTCAAATCCTGATAGTTCTGCAGCCCATTCAAAATGACGGTTAATTGAGTAGCTGATATTCCAGGATACGACAATTTCATGATCCCATAAAAAATAAAAAATAATTTTTGAAAACATGCTTTTCAAAAGGAAAAATGGAAACTGGGAAAATATGGCAGGAGGAAAAAAGTCAGGAAAAAAAAATTCATATGAATTTGTAGCCTCGGCATTTTGGTTGGCTAAATTGGATTAAACATTAAACATTTTGAATATTTCAAAATGTTATAATAACATTTTCGTCATTGTACACATTATAAAATTTCGTTTCTCTAGCTCCAGTGGTTTGGCTTTGACATTCCTACGACATGTATTTTGGGGATTCAAGATGAGAATTTTATGATTTTTTCAAAGTTTAAAGTTACTCATGGTTTGCGATACACCTTCATATTAAATTTAGTTTATCTCCAGCGGTTTGCAAACATCGTTTTGGTCGGCCATATTGGATTTAATATGGCAACTTTTTAAAAGTTTCGAAATGTTATTCTAACCTACTCTTGATGATCCATCTTTACACCAAATTGCGTTTCTCTAGTTCTAGCTGTTTAGACTGTGGATTCTTGGATTCTTTTCATATTTTTCCCGATAGGCTTATTTTGGATTCAAGATGGTGGCTAAACTTTTAAGCAGCCATATTAGATTCAAGATGGCGACTTTTGAAAAATTAAAAATTTTGGAGGGACTCCCTCTTGGTGATACATCTTCGTACCGAAGTTAGTTTCTCTAGAAACAGCGGTTTTCGAAATGCATACATATCGACCATGCTGGATTCAATATGGCGACTTTTTGTTTAAAATTTCAAATGTTATGGTAACCTACTCTTAATGGTACCTTTTATAGCAAATTTCGTTTTCCTAGCATCAGCGGTTCCGCCTGTGCGTTCTTCTAATATATGTTTTCCACCAATTTTAATTTCAAGATGGCAGCTAAACCGGAAGATCGATTCTAATAATTTTTGACTTGCTAGTACATATCTTTAAACTACATTCAACGACATAGGAATTACTTTTCTAAAGCTAAGAATTCTCTCTGAATGGGATTCGCATACAAATTTTATATGCCTTGTTTCGGTCGGTCATATTGAATTCAGGTGCATATCTATTTTCGGGTGCATCGGTAACTTATACAAGTCACAGGAGAAAGAGAAAGACAGAGTGGGAAATAACTGGTTTACGTGGTTGTGGTAGCCCTTAAAATCATGCAAAAAATTTGACGGCGGTAGACTGAGGGTATTCACTTTTTTTTTTTTTTTTTTTTTTGAGTTGCATTGAGGATTTCTAGTTGACAAATCCACCAAGAATTTCTTGCACACTTAAATGATTATGCACTTACACAATAGACTCATGAAAGGTCCTCCTCCCCATTCCCAAAATACACACTTTGTTCTGAACGTTTCGACTTGCAAAGGAAAGTTTAAAGCACTAAACAAGTACCAAGGGAAGTAGCAAGGCGTCTCCTGGCTCGATCTGGCACTACAACATTCCTGGCTATTAAGTGAAATTATTCTTGTGGAGCATAATTCATATTTTTCTGCTCACGGACCACTCAGTGGTTCACTAGCAGTTTAAGTGAAAACTATATATATTATATAATTTCAAATAAATACTGTAACAAATATAGTTTTCTTTTTCATGTATTGTCAGATTTCAAAACAGAAAACATTTTTCTGTCAGTTTCATTTCTTTCTAGGGACATCTTTACATGAATATATAAAGGGCCCGCTTTTGCATTCGTGGTGTTTGAACAAAATTCTGGAGCGAGAAACTTTGTTAACGGTTTTAATTATTTCCAGGTAATCTAAAATACGACTATATCAACCCAAAAAATGAAAGGGGGGGGGGTCAAAACTGGGGGTCAAAGTTCAAAATCCAGGAAAAGCACCAAAAGCTAGAAAACTGTACGACATAGGAAAAATGTTCAATGGCAATATTGTTTAAAGCAAAAAGTTAAATAAAATGTTAATCTCTTTTTTTTTTTTTGGAAAGTCGATAGAGATTAAAAGCGGTGATCAAATGTGAAAATCTTGGAACTTTTTTAATATCTCCCCAACTGTAGGAGATAAGAAAAATTCCAATCAAAATATTGTTTCTCTAAAAGGTTACATAAAATGGCTGTCGCCGCTTTTCACACACACAAAAAAATAGGTTGTTAAGAAAGGGGTATAGATCAAATTTCAAAAGAAGCGAACTAGTATTTGTGGTCTTGAAACAAAATGTTTAGAGCCAAAACTTTCTCAACTGATTTAAATATTCTCGAGCATTCTAAAAATGGCTATCTCAATTTTTTTCCGGAAAACGGGAAGTTTTAGAAAAGCAATCAATATAAAAAAGAAACAATTATCATTTGTGATGGTGGAATAATATGTCTGGAGCCGGAAACTTTCTCAACTTTTTTTAGGTATTTTCGAGCATTCTAAGGAAAACACTATTTCGGTTTTCCGCGGAAAATCCGGAAGAGGTTAAAAGATCGGGTTCAAAGTCCCAGGAAAATACCAGTATTTGCTCATGTTCAATAGCAATGTTGTTCCTCATAAAAATTTATAGAAAATGAGTATCTCGATATTCTCGAAAAAATCAGGGAGAACAGGGTTATAGTAGAAAAACCTGAAAATTATGACAATAATTCAAAAACTATGAGACAGGAAAAATGCCCAGTGGAATATTTTTTATCATGAAAAGTATCATAAACTGTCTTTAAAAAAAAAAAAAAGGGGGTTGTAATAGTTAAAAATGTCAGAAAAATTCCAGTGTATCCAAAGCTATAAGATGCAGAAAAACGTTCAAAGGCAGTATTGCTTCTCATAAATTGTTACATTTCCCGAAAACATCGGCGTATCAACATGTGCGGCAGCGCATGTACAGCCAAGTTCCGGGTCACGAAATGTCCAGCGCTGCCGAACATGTTATACACGAACAAGAGTTTATCGCAAAATCGGCGATTTCGAGGGTCCATAAAAAGATGTTAAAGATAGGAAAATTAGTTTTTGAAGTTAAGGAGATATGGCAGATATATGCAACTGTGCAAAATTTCATATTCGTTGCTTAAATCATATTTGAGTTGTGGACCCCCGAAATCTGCGTATTTTCTCCCACTCACTCACTCACTCACTGACTGACTCACTTATCATATTGTTTAGTGTATTTCCAATAAGGTAGTGAGTTGAAATTTAGCACAAAGGTACTTTATAATGTCTCGAGTATAGAAAAATTATGAAATTTGAGGTAGATTGTATCGCAAACTTTTTATATATTTTTGTAAACTTTCTGCACATATTTTAATGCAACAACCTCTGAAAATTGTATCCTTGTGATTTAGGAAACCAACCGTGTTTCAAAGTGTATTGGGTTACATATATGTCGAGGAGGTTACTTCGAAAAGCAGTGAGATACGATCAAAAACATCAGAAATGCATAAACTTCAGCCAAGTTCGTCAGGTGTCTAACACCCACCACCACCAACCCTAAGGCTCGAATACCATCAATCTTGCTTCCTCGCGCCAAACGTTCATTTTCACATGCTGTCGCCAACTTGGCTCATCCATCCTCCATCTTACCACTTTTTAGGGCTGACGAACTTAGCTGAAGTTCTTGCATCTCTGATGTTTTTGATCGGATTTATATAAAATTTCGGCCAATTGAATTTAAAACTACATCTAAAGATTAATGTACCGCATCCCAATTTTAGTGTTTGCCAAGCAGAACATCCAGTCTTTGCTTGTTATTATTGGTTTATTATTAGTTTAACAAAAATGAGTGTATTTCAGATGAAAACAGAATAGAGGAAAATATTTAAACAAATGTTGATACGCCGACAAGAAACCTTATTTATTCCGTGGAACTTTTTTTTTTTTTTTTTTTTGCAAAAGTTACGTGCAATGCTTGCAAAGATAGTTGAACTTTTTAAGATCTACACACGGTATGCGATTCCATTGGACATCAAACATTAAAAATATCGTTCATCAAAATTGAAATAAAAATTTATGTTCAACAACTTCTCCAAGTAATTAGTCAAGGAGATAGGCGAGACGACACTAAAATAAAGACACAAAGTAAAGGAAGAAAAGGTATTTACAGACAAGAACTGGCTACAAATAATGAAAGGGTAGAAAAAGTGCTACTGTTGTAGTGCCGTAAGGTGGCGGTACTTTGTACCTTGAGGGGATACTTTGCATCATTGCGAGAGAAAACATGAGAGCTATCTAGTGGGTTACGAAGAACAACTCATTGTATTGTCTCAACTCATACTGCACACATACCTGTCGAGTGTGCGTTGACAACATGTGTTCCTGTCACGTGAGCTGCCTTTGGTGTTGGACAGTAAAATTTTAGTAAGTTATAGCTTCAAACTTTCATCGTCTGTGGGTATATAGAATATGGTGAAGTTTGAAGTTATATCTCCCGAAATCATACTTTGACAGTAACAGATTTGCAGGAAATGGGCGAAGAGACTGTCTGGCTGAAGTGCCCCAAAACCCAGAAATAAAAAAGAAAATAAATAAAGTAAATGCTAGTCCTTCCTATGCACATTCCCCGAAAGCACCCCCCCCCTTTCAGATTCCGGAATTTCTTTTTAAAAAATCATAACATAAGTCCCTCTCAAAACATTTTTCTAAATCAGTCACTGTGCTCTAACACTTTAGTATGTCAATTATCCTTGGAAATATGTATTAATGAACATTGTATTCGCTGTCCACGTCAAATATAAATTATCTAGGCTTTGTAGTTGAATGTTTTTTTTTTTTTCAAAACCTGCTATTTTTACTTAGGTCACTCAGTGAGCATAATTGAATTTCTCTTCAGTGGAAGTGGGTCTGTGGGGTAGTGTGTGTGAAGAAACGCAATATGCTCACTGAACGACCAAAGTGGAAATAGCAGGTCTTGGATGCAAACCATTCAAACTCTTTGGATTACTCAGTCGATTAGCCAGCGAATGGTATTCGGAAACTATAAAAGTAGTATTATTTTGATGTGAAGTATAGATGCACTAGAATATCGATTGATGCATTTTAACAATATTGTAGACAGATCAAACCCCTAGTAAGCACATTTCTTTCTTTCTTGAACAGGAGCTGAACCATTTTTGTATCAATGTTCTAAGAAAAGCAGGGGAGGCACCAACCACCCCGATTTTTTATGCTTGAAAATTGTAGGAAGATTGTAGAAAACAATACTATTTTGAAAAGGGTCCAAATAGTGGTTATAAAACTCTATGATCTAATATAAAAATTGTTTTAAGTAGCTCATTTTTAGCTAAGTTACTTGATTGGCCAGTGAATGACGTCAAACGGATTGATCAAATATTATGTATTCATAAGTTTGGCTATGTTTACCCCCTTCCCTTGAAATCAAAACTAATAAATCATCGGCTTTACCCCTAATATTATACGTAATCCAATAAACTATGTTTTTCAAACATTATACTTTTCTAGATTGTATCATTTGAAAGTGATATTAAACTTTAGGTCATTTCAAAACACTATGCATAGGCCCAACATAATATCAATTGAAATATCCTATACCACAAACACTGAATTACAACATAACGTTCTGTAATAAACAAAATCTACTTGAACATAAAAGCGTCAATGCTCCTACGTACCTTGAATGACCTAATACGGTTAATTTAGTTCTATGCATTGAGCAATTTCTCTGAGATATTGAACGACCCTGCCATGAATTCAAGTCGTTCTGTGATATTACACAGCTCAAGTAAAATAAAAAAAGAGAGAGAGAGAAAAGTCGTCTTAATTTCTGAACAGCCAAATACAGTATATCAACCAGAAATTAATTACGTAAAACCATTTTAATTTCTGATCATAGTTTTATAAAGACGGTCTGGAGTCTGATATCTAAATATCTTCAAAATATGATCTATAAAATCATAATGACACACTGCAAATAGTGTAGAAATGTATTACAGGAAAATCAGTTTTTATACCTTCTGCAGGCAAAGCGCAAGTCTTATTCAAACGCATTCGTGGAGAGAACTGGCTAAATTAATAATTTTGACAATTCATAATAGGTAGTAGGCCTATAGTTAAACCCATAATCCAGTGGTGGCAAGTTATTCGGTTGCACTTTGTGAAAAATGGTGGTAAATTGACCGGTCCGTACCTCACTCAAAGTGCCATGCCATATTTCCACAGTTTTCAAACATGGGAAAAGGGGGAAGATGCAGCTCGCTATTCCTGGCTCTAAGTACCCGGTAATGTAGAACCATAGACTAGGACAATTACGAGATCAAAACAAAAGAAAATTAGTTAACTAAATTTGATAACTGAAACGCATAAGGCTTATTTTATGAGAACGTAGAATAGATAAATAACAATGGCATCACGGACTACTGCTTTCTTTTGATCAAGCAAACTAATAAAATGACAAGTACAGACTGTTCAGACAAGGAACTTACAACTCATATCATAAGCGTAGATACAAGTCAAATAGTGACGGCACATTATTTAGCCTAATTATTGTCTCTCGTTTGAAGTGTGTATATTTTCATTAAATAAAGACAGATGTTCATGAAAGTTCTGATCTAATGTAGTGAGCAAGTGTTTTTATTTAGAACTTATTAATTATACTACTGATCAATTAATTCAGATATCATATTTTAAACCTTTAAATTGTTGAATTGTTCACAACATAGTATATCTAACATCTCGTGAGCACTGATAGGAGTAAACAGTTACACCAAAAATGAAGAAACTTTTGTTGGTCATGTTAAACATAGAGAATTAAGGCTTGTAAAACTTAAAGTATAGGCAGATGATGGTGATGAAGTGACATGTTGCCCAGATAGGTTTTGACTCGAACTCCAGGGACAAAGTGAATACATGGTGGTTTGCCATTGCCCTTCATGGGACGATGATGTCCTAAGGACGGGGTGTACAGTTTAACGTGATACCCAAACCGCTTGTCCTCCACAGGAAGATGAACCCAGGACCAACTGATCACAAGGCAGAGGTACTTTAAAATGTAAAATGTTGATAAATGTCTTTTCTATTACTCTGCTGCATAGATCCTCTAAAATTTCTAAATTTATTGTTATCAACGTACTCTTCAATTGACAGCGTGCGACCAACAAAAGATTCTATATTTATTGCTCGAACTTTTTTCTGTATTTGAAATTAAAATTTAGTCTCAAACGACTCCTACTAACATTTAGAACATTTTAAAGGTTTGCACTTAAATATATTTCCAAAATTTGCACTTACCTTCTTTTTCAAGACCATCTCTTTTTCCGTATTTGGGATTGGAACAGTATTCAGCTGTTGCGGGCTTGCTATGTTGTATCATCCGCAATATTTTCTTAGCCCGAGAGAACATCTACAATATAAATCAGTGTTATTAGTTTTAAACAACTTTGTTATTAATAATTTTTTATCAGATGCGAATTGACGTTTTTATTATAAGGTGGTATTTTCTACGGTATTTTCAGAAAAATAATTAGAATGTTAATAAAATTCCTACACATCATGCTTCTTTGGAAACAAACAATATTAAAATGATTAGTGGACTAAACCCTCCTAGAACTCAACTTCAATTGAGACATCACTTTTTAATTTATTTTATAAGATACAGGATAGCACATATCCGGGTTTGAAACCGGGCCCTTCCAAGAGGAAGCAAACTATCTTATAATTGAGCTTTGTTCATGAAATTGTTTGTAAATCGCGTTCGTATTCGCTGCACTGCAATAATTTGTAGTAATTCTTTCTGCTTGAGATTCAATTATTATCATATCATCTTTGTTGTAATTTCGTTGTCATGTTATTTCGTATCCAGTTTTACTGTTTTATATTCAGAATTTGCTATAATTTGAGTGTCATATCGTATTATATTATCCATTTTTATTATTTCGTGTTTAATGTTTGTTGTAATTATCATATATCTTTTGTTTTATTCATTTTATTCTGTTATGCCAAATTCTTGTGGTATTTCTGTTATCACTTTGTTTTGTATTCATTTTTACTGCTATGCTCAATATTTGATGTCATGATCAATGTATAATATATGTATTGATATAATTGACATGTTCCATACAACTGTGCCCTATATCACTTATGTGGTTGCCGGAAAGCAATAAAAATCAAATCAGTATCGAATTGTTACGAATAGTTTCAGCTTGTCGGAACACCTTAACATCAAATTCATTCTAATCATTGTCTACTAATCAACAACACTAATTATCAAAGAATATGTTTGAGAGTTCAATGTAAGCTCAGAGTATCCAAACTTTACTTGACATTCAGAATGCATGGTTAAAAAGCGTCATGCATACCTTTCTATAGCTGTATTCCAAAAGCGCGGAAACAAACAAACAAAAAAAAAACTATGAAAAGGGAATATCTCTTCACGTCCTATAATATATGAACTAAGATTTTTCAAATCTTTAACATAATTGTAATTTCAGATTTCAGATATGGCGGACGGATTATTTGTAAAGAACTAGTAAATGATGCTTCCATAATATTAGTAATTTAAGCTTGAAAAGGAGTGATGTAAAAATGCAAAATGTTGAGTCAATGTGTCCTTCCCAGAATCTGAAATCATGGTTTCTGAAAAAACAGCGAACGCTATAATGCTTTAAAAACGTTATTGGTTTTACATTTTATGTCACTTTAGACTCGACGTGTTGACTTTCGCTTTTATGTTTTATATTACATTAAAAAAGAAGGCAATATGTCAGATTAGGTGATAAATAGCAGGTTTTTTTTCCGACTGGGCAAAAAAAAAAAAGTTAAGAAAAACCGGTTATAGTTGATATCACAGCTTGAACTAACAAGGGAACTCTTTTTGTTGTCCAGCGAGTTTTGACTTCGTACGTGTTTGTTGACCTTATTTGAAGCATATAGATAGCGAAAATAACACGCATAGACTCGCACTCTGTCATATATTTGTGTCCCAAATAAGTTGAGTCGTGTAATTGGTGCGACTTTTAGGCAGTAAAATCAACCTTGAAGGTGAAACTTTATATTAACTAAATGAGTTATCAGATGCATTTCCGTAGGTACTTTTACGTGCAGAACACAAATGTCACCATGAAAATGTTCGTAAATTGAATGTTTTTTATACAAACTCCAGTATATGATCGAAAATAAAAAAAAAATCCATAGAAAGTAATGCCGTAAAAGAACAATAATACAACTGTGGGAAAAGGGAAACGGGGCTAGGGGATTATAAATATATAATAAAAATTACTGGTTTACATTTTCTACCTCTAATACGTTTTGGTGGCCTAGGGCGCTTGCAAGTGCTAAACCACTGATCGACTACACGGGTTTGAAGAAAGAAGCGAAGCGTATTAGTAACCGTAAAACAGGTATTAGTAAAACAAATAACCGTTTTGTGCCGTTCCCGCGGCGCATAAAACTTCATATGGCCCTCGAACGCAGTGGCGCCCTCGCACATGTAATTGTTAATTCGTCTATGAGGGTGTTAATATGTAGTTTCACTGCATTAGAAATTAACAAGAAATAATCATCAGATATGTATTTATACAAAATTTACAAAAAAATGTTACATCTTCAATTATAATGTAATTTTCAAATTAATAGGATACAGCTATTATTGTACAGCATTAATGAAATATTTAACGATTTGTTATGACAATTACAACTCATTAAACATGGAAACACTTGAAATAAAAAAAGTGTTTTAAACAAAGAAAGTCTTTGCAGGGTCCACAGCAAATGAAAGCTCCCGCTTAGCATTTTTCTTCAAAACCATGTAGTTGATCAGTGATTTAGCGCTTGCAAGCGCCCTAGGCCCCCAAAAAGGTATTAGAAACCAATATTTTTATGTATTTATAATCCCCTTCCCCTTTCCCACAGTTGTATTGTTGTTCCTTTACGGCATTACTTTCTATGGAGTTTTGTTCATTTTCGATCATAAACTGGAGTTTGTATAAAAACATTCAATTTGCGAACATTTTCATGGTGAAATTTGTGTTCTATGCGTAACAGTACCTACGGAAATGCATCTGATAACTCATTTGGTTAATATAAAGTTTCACCTTCAAGGTTGATTTTACTGCCTAAAAGTCGCTCAAATTATACAACTCGACCTATTCGGGACACAAATATACGACAGAGTGCGAGTCTATGCGTGTTATTTTCGCTATCTATATGCTTCAAATAAGGTCCAACTCCAAAAACATGTCCGAAGTCAAAACTCGCTGAACAGCAAAGAGTTCCCTTGTGAGACCTTTGATTCGCATCTTAGTGTATTATCACAGTCACAGCGCGACGCCTGGATAGTATTTATATGTTAAACCTAAAGCAGCAACTTATATGTGCTAAGTCTTGAGTTGTTTTGGTTCAACGTAAGATAATAATAATAATAATAATTATTATTATTATTAGAGGCCGGATGTTAGACAAAATGCTTATTCTTTAATATTACAGATATGGAGAATTATCGTTGTAA
>JAGDQP010023809.1:17076-28702 GCA_022664845.1 Lepisma saccharinum | reverse complement strand
ACGACCCACTTCATGTCTGGTAGATTGCATCATACCTTTGATAAATTTTGCAGACATAGGAATAACTTACGAAGGGCAAGTGAACTTGATTGAGACCCGCTCGCGAACACAATCGTGAGCGTACGGTGCTACTGTCAGACTAGAATATCTCATTTTCCGTCATTCCGAGCCCCACGGGAAAATTGGTAGCCCCACGAGGCCTCACGTGTCAATACAGATACCTTCTCGCTCACTCGCCGTAAGATATACACGATAATGGTTATTCAGCTTATGGACAGTCATGCTTATCAGATGGTATAGTCAAACGCACAAGTAAGAGATAGCTATTGCGACACCGACTATCGTCGATGTGGTCCATTAATGTGCGTATCTCAACAAACCATTATTCACTTGTTTGGCAACCGACATGGGCCCGGAACGTGAGCACTAATAGCCACCCCTTACGTTGCCACTGGTCAAGAGCAGTCTCCTAATGTGGCGGGAAGTCAGTTGTTCGTGTCGTCGACGCAACCTAACATTTCGTAAACAATTGACAACAGTCAAGCGTGATAGGTTATGGGGTCAGGAGATTTGCATGCTACGTCAACACTGTAGTGAATATGGAGCAGGATAAGGTGGGTCACGGTAGGTGGCGGATACAAGGTAGTGGGCCCACAACCCAGTGACCAACACTTTAAAGATGATCCCCCTTAACCCACCGACCAACGTTTAAAACGTGACCTCCTTGACCCACGATCCACGTCTGGTGTAAGGTGTTCTTATATTAGAATTTAATTTAAATTATTTTAATGTGTAATCAATTTAACTATTTTCTTTATTTCATTTATTCGTTTTACTCTTGTGCGTTAAATTGTACACAAGCATTAATTCCCATGTGAATTATAGATGGATCCTAAAGCTCTTGCATATAAAATTAAAACATTGCTTATGTGTGTGTTCGTATTTATGCGTTTTAAACGTATTTCTTCGTCGTATATTGTCTTTTAATTTACCCAATGTATTTCGAAACATTTCTGTATATTAGAAGTTGGTTATTTACTGCTATAATTTAACAGTTACAGTAGTTATGTTGTGTAGCTTCTTTTTATTGCTAGACGAAGTTACTTCGACATTTTAATATGATTGATTAGAGATTGTGGTCTTTATATTAAATTTGAAACTTACATTCTGTAAGACTGATCTCTTGTAAGCCTTATGTTTCCAACATATTTTGAAAAGATATCCTTGTTCAGCATTGTTGCCACTCCCAGCATAATTATACTGAACATGGCATAATTTAAGTTGTTTTAGCTCTAGTGTAGTGATATAAAGGCAAAATTTAGCATAGTCCTTCACGTTAGCTGAGGGAACCAAATGCTCTCTCTCTTTCACATACATATACACACACACACTGACAAGAAATTGAGACGTTCAGTATGCACAGCAATAACTAATAAAGCAACCACTGGGGTTCTTGACCTTCCTTAATCATTTTGAATGGTCTTTAGGAAGCTCAGTCGTTCCTTACGAGGGAACATTCCCAACTGATCAGTCGATATTAACATGAAATATTTTTATTGTCTCTATTCGAACGTATACATACGGGAAATAACATTAAAAGACCCACGATCTGCCATATTTTTAAGTAATAATTTTTTGAAATTGTGAAATTGGTCAAATTTGCATTGAGTAAATAGTCTTAATACAGCCTTGTAGTTCACAAATCGTCAAAGAAATTAAGTATCGTAGTACACAAATGTGTATTGGTGGGATAGTGCTACATTTTGGTGTATATCATCAACGTGGACGCCATCTTGAAATCCGCCATATTGGATGGAGGTAAAAACATTAAATGGCAAGTAGGTCGTGTGACATATCAAACAATACGAGAATGTTCCCAGAAAGTCATTGCAGGTGTCAGATCTTACATACCTCTTACAGTGTTGGAGATATCTTCACTGAAAATTTGCCGCTTGATATATGAATGGACCCCGCAGTACAATTTTGTTTCTCACGAAACGACAATGAAATAAAGTATGGTAATACACAAATGCGGAATGGTGGAAAATGGTTACATAATTGTAATTATTGCGGTGCAAAATTTCAAATTAGAAATAGTAAAAATTCTTGAATTTGCAAACGTTGGTTAAATTCTTTGATATTACAAGACTTTAGTATACAGTGGGAAATATACAGTAAAAAAAACCTCCAACACCGTAAGATGTAGGTGAAATCTAACACCTCTAATGATTTTTCGGGAACATTCTCGTATTGTTTGATATGTCACACGACCTACTTGCCATTTATTGTTTTTATCTCCATCCAATATGGCGGATTTCAAGATGGCATCCACGTTGATAATATATACCAAAATAGCACTATCCCACCAATCCACATTTGTGTACTACGATACTTAATTTGTCTGACGGTTTATGAACTACAAGACAGTACTAAGACTTTTACTTACTGCAAATTTGACCAATTTCACAATTTCAAAAAATAATTACATAAAAACATGGCAGATTGTGGGTCTTTTAATGTTATTTCCGGTATATGTATGTTTGAATAAAGACAATAAAAAAATATTCCTGCTTAATATCGACTGATCAGTTGGGAATGTTCCTCGTTAGTGACGGAAACGTGGCTGATTAATTATATTATAATTATTTATTAAGTCAAATATTATGGTAAGGAAAGGCGAGTCTAGCTTTTGTATCTTTTATATGAAATAGCATAATTTTGATATCGTAGCGACATAATGCTATGCTGATTCTGTGACAACTCTGTTTAGGATTGACTTTTTGTATCTTTTATTATCTACAACTAATTTTAAAAACTCCATTCGAGAATAGTAATGCATATTAGATAATAAATTATGGTTTAAGATATTTTCATTAAAAAAACTTTTTAAGATAATAACACACTCCCCTCCCTTACAAAAAAACTGCAACGTAGCGAAACCCCTGAGCTCAGACATATTTTATACGAGTACTGAAAAAATAAAGCAACGGTTACATCTTCTATACAAGAGCCACAATATATGATAGGTAGCGGCAGAACATTTGTCCCAGTATCATATCGACGTTTTCTCTGTGAAATTGACGAACTCCCAGGAAAACCGGTCGAAACCAGGATGCGAATGTGCGTTCCTCCTCTGTATCGATCTGAAATTTTCGACTGTTACCAGTAGGCTACGTGGATCATAGTTCAACACAAATGCCGCAAAGATCAGTCTAGTGATAAAGATCGAGGTCTGTGGTCCAGAGGTAAAAATTCAACACGGCACAATTCTTATAGTGGGTTTCCCTAGTTTTCTTCTGTCTACAAGGGAAATATCGAGTTGGTATATTGATTGAAGGCCAGCGTCGCTAGTTTTGTACTATAGTTTAAGGCCCTGTAGTAGCAAAAATATAAAGAATCCGTAAATAATTGTGCCTTGTTCTGGAAGGGGAAAGTTATTACTTTATACGTACTTAGGCAATGGTATAAAATGAATCACAATAGTTTTTTTTTTTTTTTAGAATTATTTGCCCACCTGGCTGCCATCAAATTACTTTTCCGATAAAACTACAAGAGGAATTTTCAGCAAATTCGGCCTGTAAACGAAATATTGAAAACGCGGCTCTATCAGTGATTCCGCTAGACTTTCCCCATTGGGGGTGTTAACCCCCCTAAATCCTCGAGACCAACCCCAACTTAAAAAACTGTACGGTCAAAAATTAATACAAACCGTGCAAAACTTCCATTTTCACCCTCTCAATTTTGACTTTATACCCGCCCCAAACTGAAAATCCTGGCGGAATCCCTGGGTACTTTTCCTCCGAACATATTTATTGAGTTTAAACAGCAACACTAGGCAAGAGGGGGAAAACCACAAAGAAATTAGTTCCGTATTCATTATCTTTTTTCTCATTTCTTATAGATGATGTGCTAAATCTCTTTTGCACAAAGGAAAATTACGGGGAGTAGAAAAAAATCAATCTAATTTTCCTTTCGTATTTCCTTCCACTCTCTTTTTATTATCTTTGTAAATGATGTAAATTTTTTTCACATTTCTTTTTGTTGTCTTTATTCCCTATGTTGCTTCTTCCTATTTTTATCATCTTTCTTTGTTCACTTATTTGTATGTGCGTGTCTCCCTTCATTTTTATCCAGTGCATCGCATGGCTAAGAAAGGGAGGGAAGTTCTGGCGCTTCCAATGAATGCAAAATGAGCCAAAGCAAAAGGTATCACAGAGAAGAAACTACCCAAATAGGGATGGAAGATACGAAGGGATTATGTTACCATAGGAAGCAAAAAGAACTCAGAAAAAGGGGAAGGGGGAGGATGCGGCATTTTAAGCATTCAGATCTGATTGGTGCAGATCTTATGTTTTTTCTTCTTTCTTTTTTTTCTCTCTTTCTCCCATAGCTTCTACCTTTCTCTCTTGTTTTCACCGGCTTTATTTTCTCTACTCTTTGAGAAATCCCTTTCCTAGTTGGTTTTCTTCTTCTTGTTTCTTTCGTAGAAGGTTGGGAAGCTGTACGAAAGAGAGATAGTTGGCACACACGACATAATTTGTCTTACTTTCATGTATATGCAGAGGACACACCTCCTCAGCGGAGTAAAAGGTAGTGTCAACTTTCCGGAGAAAATTTATACTACGGCTAGGTTACGGTCAAAAGAATTTGGGTAGTGCAGGTGTATTTTTTTTTTCGTTACCTGAACGTTAAATTATTCGATGCAGTTCAAATAAATGATAGCATAATGTTAGGTTAGGTTAGTTAGGTCCTACATGTATTAGATCAAATATTATAATCTATATTCAGTTAAGGTTATGAGTTCGGTTAGGTGCAAGCATTCTATCTATTTCCCAAATTGCTCTCATGGTTAGATTTACCTCAACTAGGATTTACTTTAGAACATGCAACAATTGCAACATACATGTATTAGCTGTCATTTATTCAATATCATATTCAATCAGGGATGTACAGTTCATATCCAGAAGAATGAAAGGTTCATGCACTTGAAATATCGAATTTCATATATGATTGGATATTATCTTCACATACACACATATAAATGGTTCTCACGACTGGAAAATGATCAAACCAGCTCTCGTGGTTCAGGTGGTAATGTCACAGACTTCTGATCGCTAATGGGTAGGTATGTGGATTCGAACTCCTCGGTTGACAATTCTGACTGAGGTTTTCTCGGGTTTTTGCTCAGTTTCACCAGGCGAATTTTGCATTGGCCCATTTATTTCCAATCCTATACGTACCATATGCCACCCTGAGCCAAAACGCTACAAATACAAGAAACAAAAACATTGTGAAGTTATCAAACGTAATTTCCATATGTAAAAACAATCCTCAGCAACTAATACTTATTATAAATCGAAACTAATATACTGTGCATAATGACATGTCTTCAATACAATAAAAGCAGGTGGCAATAGCTTGTTGCAAAATACGAACTATAAATAACTTACTTTTCGTTCTTTACTTGTTAAGTTTTTACCTCTTTCTTCACAGAATCTTAAAGTCTTTCTTCAATTTTTTCATCTCTTATCCGTGCACCTTTGCAGGGATCAGCGAAACAATTGGTCTTTCGGTAAACATATATTTTAAAAACAATCCTCCTCTTTCAATCTCAGCTGGCGCGGCTTGTTAGATGCAGAAGTTGGAGAATTCCGGAGGCTGTTCGTCTCATCAAGATGGTAGGCAACCGTAATAAAAGAGACTGGGAACTATTGGGTTCGTTATTAAAATCGATCATAGGAGAACCCTGACCTTACGAATAGATCTTCTTATTTTCTTAAACACAAAACATGCTAGAGATTAAGATTTTTTTATATATATTTTTCTTAATGCTTTCTCTTTATGACGCACAAAATATGACGCATGCTCTTTATAAGAGCTCTTCTTATTTTAATTATTTAAAACAATACGTGAACATAGTGTCTTTATAGTTTGTGAACGCTACTCTAAACACAAAGTTTACAATTCTCTTGTGAGATGTACAAAAAAATGTTTAAGAAACAGTTTGGAAGAAATATTTGAAAGAATTTTAAAGTGTGTTCATTTTAAAAATGCAATGTAGAATCGAGAAAGAAGTTCGTGGTTCGTTAACTTCATTGCAGAGGGAGCTACGACCATGCAAGCCAACTTTTTTCAGAATTGCTTCCTCCTAGGAGGCAGAATTTTCCAAAGTTCGAGCACGTTAAATAATACATAATTCACTGAATTATTCAAGAATACGTACTACCCTATGGCTTCTATTTTGTAAGTTCAAGGCAGATGTATTCATTGTTTCTGGGCTTAATGCAACCATCTCTGGCAACACTGAGACCACAGTCACTTTTTCAAGACATGCTAACTCTCCCGGACATTCTCACTGGAAGTTCTTTTAATTTGCTCAGTCCAACCAGGCGAATGCCAAAAAAATGGTACTCACAAG
Organism: Lepisma saccharinum; assembly: GCA_022664845.1. NCBI lineage: Eukaryota > Metazoa > Arthropoda > Insecta > Zygentoma > Lepismatidae > Lepisma > Lepisma saccharinum. Next base: position 22,284 of record JAGDQP010023809.1, on the reverse strand, counting down.
GGAGGATCACAATATGTTGTCGCTGAGATCCTAATCAAACATAGTGCATCTGATAGAGGATGGTACGATATGGAGAATACTAAAATTTAAAGTGCAATGGAGGAGCAAGAGGGGGAGGGGCGAAACCTCTAAATTCAAAGAAGTTAAATGATACATCCACATTCCACAGTATTTCGAAATAAAGGACGGAACTTTGGGAGGAGATTTCTGGCATCAAAACAAGGAAAAAAGGTCCTTTGAACATGGGTGAAATTTTGCTTAGCTTTGGAGATACAGCGTTTCCATCTTTGAGTCCAAAATCGACGCCTAGTAATGGGAGGAAATGAAAAATTCTGAATAAGTCAGAAACCAGTCATTGAATGAAAATTCAATTTCCGGAAATTTGTTTTTAGCAACATGGTAGACATCAGGAGTGAAAACACGACGTCACCGATTTGTCAGTGTTGCCAACTACATATAAAGTTAAATTTATTCAAATGCCAGTTCGTCGTGTTATTGGATATTTTACATCGTCTAGTGATGATAAGCAACATACTTTAAGCACACACCACATTGTTGCAAACTACGGATAAAACAGAGAGGTTTTCACGATCTTTTACGATACAAACTACAGGTCAGCCAACCTGAAATCGTTCAGCTTAGTTACTCGACCTCTTTCAAAACAAAATAATAATAACACTTATATTCCTTATATTAGAATGGTTCAGAACGAGTATTCTTTTATTTATATCCCAATCTATTAATTAATGGCCACCATTTTTGCAGTAATTTAAAAACAATGTAATATCCCCGTACTGGTTTATCATAGGACATTCTAACAGAAACAATTTTTCCTTTAAATTTGCTTGATAATTTAATTCTCTACATGATAAGCTTCAAACGTAACTGAAGTTAACAAAATGGTATCCAAAATGTGATTGTAACAACAGAATAAATTCCTGTTTTGAGGAGTTTTTTTTATACGCAGCGGATTGAATATCAGCGTTAATCTTTTATACACTATTACACATCAAATTATATTAAATATATACAAAATATGAAGACTGACATGTGGTCCCTTAATTTTGTATGAATATTTGAAAACCCAAAAATTTGTATTTTATGCGTATTGGAGACCCGGTATATCTGCCGTGGGACAAAATATATTTTTCACATGTTGTACATTTATATAAGTAGAACGTATGGTAGTAATTTCAACTATGGTATTTGAGTCTCGACGCAGTTAAACATTTGCAATGTCCTATGATAAACCAGTACGGGGATATTACATTTTTGTAAACTACTGCAAAAATGGCGGCCATTAATTAATAGACTGGAATAGAAATAAAGGAATACTTGTTTCGAACTATTCCAATATAAGGAATATAGGGGTCTAAGTATTATTATTACTGTTTTGTTTTGAAAGAGGTCGAGTAACCAAACTGAACGATTCCAGATGGATTGACCTGTAGTTTGTATTGTATAAGATCGCGAAAACCTCTCTGTTTTATCCGAAGTTTGCAACAATGTATGTTGTTTATCATCACTAGACGATGTAAAATATCCAGTAACACGACGAACTGCTATTTGAAAATTTTAAACTTTATACCTAGTTGGCAACACTGACAAATCGGTGACATCGTGTTTTCACTCCTGACCATGTTGCTAGAAACAAATGTCCGGAAATGGAATTTTCGTTCAATGACTCGTTTCTAACTTATTCAGAATTTTTCATTTCCTCCCATTACTAGGCGTCGATTTTGGACTCAAAAATGGAAACGCTGTATCTCCAAAGTTAAGCGAAATTTCAGCCATGTTCAAAGAACCTTTTTTTCCTTGTTTTGATGCCAGAAATCACCTCCCGTAGTTCCGTCCTTTATTTCAAAATACTGTGCAATGTGGATGCACCATTTATTTAACTTCTGTGAATTTAGAGGTTTCGCCCCTCCCCCTCTTGCTCCTCCACCCCCTTCTCCATTGAACCTTAATTTTTTGTATTTTCCATATCTCACCATCCTCTATCAGATGCACTATGTTTGATTAGGAAAAATTGTGCTCACATAGGGACGTTATACCACACAGCCAAGACGGACATAGGTTATAAATAATAATAAAGTTTCAATATCAGGTAAAGGGTGTTCATAGTTTTTTATTAGTACAAGTGACACATAACAGAAGATTTGTTGTTAGACATGGAGAAGAAAGACTCGATTACCGGTTGTTGTGAGCATATGTCTCTAGATGGAGCCTAATTCGTCTGCAAAGAGACGTTTCATTATTTAATCCACTGTCTAATTTGCATTCACAAAAAACTTTGACTGTTCCTTGAATCATATGAAGCATTGCGTCCTTAGCTTCAGTGATTCCGCCAGATTTCCCTTGCGCGGAGGGGTGTTAACCACCAAATTCTCGACAACACCCAAACTTTAAAATTTTTGCGGGAAAAAATCGATAGAAATCCTGCAAAATTCCACTTACACCCTCCAAATTTTGACTTCACACCCCCACACACTAAAATTCCTGACGGAAACCCTGCTGAACGCCATGATGCGTTTTAAATCTTCACCAATTGAAAGTTTACTTCAGCGTGTGATTCTCAGACTGTCCACCATCAGTATTATTATAGCATTGTGTGTAAGTGCTTCTTCATTCGAAACACTTATGCCATTGATAAACGAGTACTACTAGCAACCTCAGGATTGTGTGCAGACACTTCTGGGACAGGATAATGTCCCAAAAGTGTCTGCACACAATCCTGACGTTATTACTAACATTTTCTTAAAGCTAATTGAACTGATTATTAAAATACGAAACGAACTTTGGTCTGTGAAAATTAAATTTTGTGTGCCTGCACTGCGTTTTGAATAATTGACGTAAAACAAAAAAAGGCGGGAAAACACCACTGCGATTGACCCTTAAGTCTTAATCATCAATGACCGTTTGTGAGGCGAGGCAAAGGGATGTTTTACAATCTTGACAATGTTATATTGACGTGTATCTTTACGTCATGTAGTAAGACGCCACTGCAAAATGCATAATTAGTAATTATTCACTTTCCGTCGTTCTCTTATTCGCACTGTTCAATCCAAACAAATTTTAAGTAAAGATTCCTATTGACTTCACTCTTTTCAATTGATTTTATATTTTTAACATTGCTACGGGTAAAATAATTGATATTAATATCATGCTAAATAGGGAATTGGCATACTTTTATTTTTTTAAGGTTCATTGAAAAATGCCACATAACAATTTATATGGAAAAATCATTTACATTTTAGCTATGATATTGAATCCTCCCGCATATGGTATAAACAAGAAACTATTTCTACATTAGTGCTTAAGAAAGATAGAGATGGTCAAATTATTTCATATTTTAGCAGAAGCAAATAAAAAAAAACATTAATATATTCTTAATGTTTAACTAACATTATAAACGAATCGATTAGTTGGAACATCTATGTGTATTTTGTCTGAACTTACTTTATGTATAGATTTTGTTATAATTGTAACAGAAAATGATGTTTTACTAAAGAAACTTGTTTAATTCTTAAAGGTAAATTTTGGGTTCTAATTTATTACGCTAGTATATGAATAGAGATTGAGTATCTAAAATTCATCCCAGTTTATTATTCAGAAGTAAAATGTGAGTTGGGACGCTCGACATATAACAATTATAAGATATTAACAATACATCCGTAGTCTGCAACAATGCCAATAAGGTTCTGGATGCAATAACAAGATCTCTGAAATTAACCAAACCATTAAATCTAGAATTCAGCACTTATCTGTAAATCTGACGAATCTCTTGCAGTAAAACTTAATAGTAATACTCTTCAAATCATCGGCCAATATTTCACTAATTACAATATAGTTGGCTGCTACAAAATAGGACATCCCACAACAACAGAGAAAACCCAAGTTCTGAAAAGTAAGGAAAGTCATTATCATAAACAATGTTAACTTCTGGATTTTGGACCAAAATGGGAGTCCTCGACTAATTTTGTAAATAAAACAGTTCATTGTCACAGGCACTCGTATAAATATAAAAGTTCATAATTACATTTCGTACAATACACTCTATCTCCCTGGACTTTTACTTATCTCGTTGTTCAGTAATTAATTTTGTCCACGAGTGTACCACTTTGATTCACTATCATAAATCATCAGAGTGCATAATTACGCATGTTTAAATGTTTCTCCATCAGAAATATAAAAATATGTCCACTGAAATGTTGCATACATAGATATGTGTATATAATTAATTCAACTGAAAATAAAATGAATTAATATAATCCAGTCTAACAAAGTATAGCATGTGCATGCAAAGAAAAATTCAGTTTAAGTTCTTTGTGATAAGTTTTAAATTTGATATCCAGTACTCAAAACCATATATGCATAGCACTTAAATTCATGATTGGCCTCACTGAAAAGAAAACTTGGTGATTATGTGATCTCATATTGTGTTATCACTCGATGCACATCGTCTTTAACCTGCATGATGAAACCATTATTCAACCAAAGTTGGCACATATTGACACATTCCATGATCTTTGGATGATTTACAGCATTACCGAAGCCCATTTGTTCAATCACATCCGTGATGGATGGTATTTGTTCCACAGAAATCTTTTGTTTATGCTCGTTATTATCAGACTGACTAGTATAAGTAGTATATACTGTATGTTCGTATGATTTTATATACATGTACCTATTAAGATAAATTAAATCATGAACCTAAGATTATGCCAGAACGCGAGAAGTCTCCCGAGACTAGTGCTGTATGACTGCATATTCATTTTATTCATTTAATTATTTTCTTATATTTTTGAACAACAGTGTATTTAATTTGTACAGCATATGATTTATATTGCACTATTTCTAAGACTTGTCTCGACGTTTATGAATCATGATCAAACGCTAAAATTGTCCCAAGCTCCAAGGTAACAATTATTATATAAAACAGAGCAACATGACTGTGAGAGCATTTCTATTCCCGTTATAAATCTCTACGAAAAGAATACTTTCTATCAAATCAAGATTTAACCTTGGTTCATACGAACTATACGTGTGTGCCTTCTCTTTCTTTAGAGCAACGCAACGCAACGTCCTGGAAACTATGAGTGATGTGAAGTGTAACATAAGAACCTTTCCATGAAATGATTTAAGAACTGTAAATAACCTTCACGTGAAACCGATCAGCACTTCCTTCGATTCGTAAATAGACTATTA
>JAGDQP010023809.1:0-16976 GCA_022664845.1 Lepisma saccharinum | reverse complement strand
TGACAGTTTGAAATTAAAACACGAAGTGCATCTAATTCGACATACCAATAGCTCAAACATCTTAAATTCAACAGGTACGTTGCTCTCTCTAAATTAACTAAAATGGTATATATCTTGATTAGGTGTAATTTGGTATTTGGAGCTCAACTTAAACTCATTGTATTTGTTAATCATATTTAGTGTAAACAGATTTGCTTCATGATTCATAACATCGACGCCGACGAGGTGTATTGGCATCTCTTATCCACGTTCCATGTTCAAATGCATAAACTTGTATCCTTCAGATTTACTAACAAAGTCCTATAATAAATGTCATTATTAAATGTTTATATGTGTTTACTCATCTATAGCCGAGTCCGCTAAAGATGTTGTACATCGCCTAACTTCTAGGTACCATGCCAACAGCTCGGAGTCTTCCCGTGATGTCCAGCGCCATTGCTATCGTTTAGACCTCTCGAATACGCCCTCAGCACGGTCTATAAATGTGCCGAGGTAGTCTGTTATCACTAGGGTAAAGTCTCATTTTGGGTATCGTCTCACCAAGATACTTTAAGTCACGTGTAACATTTAAGCGCACAGTAAGATGGTTCAAACATATCTATTTTTTTTCAGAACGCTATAGCGCGGAAAAGTTTCTCATGGTGCTAACAAAAAAGAAACAAAAGAAAATTAAAATCCGATAAAATCTTCTGATCGCGTATAGTCTTTAAATTTAGTGAAAATATTCAAAATTGTATTTTCTTCTCTATTTTGCTTTAAATTATTAAACTTTCTTTGATCGAAGTGCTATAAATTTTAATATAAATTACATGAACGACATGAAGTAAAAAGTATCAACGTATTTTTTATATAATTCTTTACCGGTCGCGCTTTGTTACAAAAAAATAACTTTTTACCAATAAAATTATTTTTATCAAGCGAATCAATTGTTATTACACAATTTTTTTCAGAAAGTATACATTTTTCTTCATGCGTAATTACAAACTAAAATTCGACTACTCTCATGTTCTTATTCTTCGAGTTTCACCCACCTACACCTTACCAAACCAACCAGCCAGATAAGGTGTTTTCCAGAACTTATCCTGTTCTCACTCTTTCAATATAGTACTTGTAACTTTAAATTCTGATTTATGAGAGAACTTAGGCATTGCTGAGCCGAGCTGACTCAGTGGTAGAGTGCTTACCTCTAGTGCGTGGAGTCCTCGGTTTGATCCCGGATCGTACCATGTGAGCTTTGCGGCGGACGAATACCGTGTGCGTTCACGCCAAGTATGCGGAACTCCGTCCAGCAATGAATACATCAGAAAGTCTCTACTGTAAGATAAGCAATGCCTAAATTCTCTCGTAAATCAGAATTTAAAGTTACAAATACTATATTGAGAGTGAGAACAGAATAACTTAACTTGTAAATAGCTGTAAAGAATTGCTGTTAAGATCTGGAAAACACCTTATGTGGCTGGTTGGTTTGTAAGTGTGTACGTAGATGGAACTCGAAGAATAAGAACTTAAGAGTATAGATAATTAGTCGAATTTCATTTCGTAATTTACACATTAAGAAAACTATATACTTTCTAAAAAAGATATTGCATAATAACAATTGATTCGGTCGATAAAAATCATTTTATTCCTAAAAAGTTATTTTTGTAGTAAAGCGCGACAGGTAAAGAATAATATAAAAATTATGTTAATACTTTTTAGTTGATATGTTCATGTAATTTACATCGTACTTTATGGCACTTCGATCAAAGAAAGTTTAATAATTTTACCACATAGAGGAGAAACTACAAACTGAATATTTTCATAAAATTTAAAGACCATGTGCGATCGGAAGGTTTTATCCAATTTACTTCTCTCTTCTTTTCTTTTTCTTCTTAATACCATGGGCAATTTTTCTCGCTATAACGTTCCGAAAAAAAACGAAATATTTTTCGAACCACCACCCTAGCGCTGACACTAGTAGAATAAATAAATATTCATACTCAACTCACTGGTTATCAAAATTGCTTTTCCGTAGCGTGAGAATTGTCTATTCATAACAAATCATTTAGAAATAAAGTTAGTGTGATAAATGATAGATATCGTTCAAGGAAGGAACAAACTGTTTTCAGTATTGGTTTTCCGTTTTATGTGTGATAAGCCCCCGCTAACTAAATTTGATATACAAAGAAAAATTAACAAAAATATTCACACATTCACCTTCAAATGTAATTTCACCCAGAGTTAACGCAAAATAAACTAAAGTTCCAACACTGGATAAGCATGGCGTTGTGTTTAAAGGTAGATTATATTGATTAAGCTATCTGTAAATCAGACAGTGATATCCGAAAAAGAAATTAGGATAATATATGTCCTTTTACCAGTAATAATTTTTAGTTGTCTTAAACTCATCGAAACATAGGTGAAAGTAGGGTAGAACTGGTTGATAGGGTGAAACTGGGCACTTTGTTTTCCGCTTAACTAGTGCAGCTTTCTTGTGGATGACTACTGAAATAAGTTCAACTGGTGAGGAAGAAGGAACAGCGATTAAATCGTTTCATTGCAGGCATTCGTTTAGCGTCTGATGTTGTGTTTGCCCCTGTTTTCTTCTCAATTTTGGACTTCTTTTTACCGATCCTTACAAAATCATTGCTGCAGTGACTGAAGAGGTAAATATTACTGGGTGTTGCGTATTTCATGAGAATTTATTTTACATTAAATGATTATGCTTCGTGCTTTTATTAGTTACGGAAGGACATGTTTTTCATAACTTGTGTGTGTGGCGAAAGGCGAAGCCGAATGCGTCAGGTGAGCAGAACCGAGCCAACGAAACTTAGGTAACTGATTCTACCCTACTCTTCCCTATTATATTTGCCGAAAGAAAGAACTCAATAAATACGGCCTCGAACATAGTTTGGATTCTGGAAACTTCATATTTATTTGGGCGTTTCCGTTAGACAAGAGGATTTGATCTTCGTAATCAATGGGACCCGGGCTCGATTCCCAATGGAGACACAACTAATTTGCAATTGACGTTAAAAGGTAACATCCATTATTACGATTTAAGTCAATGTTTAATCATATTATCTAGCAGAGACCTTTACCAAAGTATTCATCATTATTTCCCTGATAATTATTTCACAGAAATTGACAGAAGGTGATTAGGCAATTATGTCGGGGACGACCGCTGCCAAGAATAGGAATGGTTTATACTCAGATTTACAGCTGTGCATCTTGTGTTCAATCCCAGTGGCCGCCTATCCTGACTAAGGTTTTCTAAGCTTTCTTCGCATACCGGGATGGTAACTTCAAATTAGGCCCTGGCAGCCTGCTTTCGGCATCTCTTCTCCTATCCTATCCTATCCTGGCCTGGGATATAAAATAAATTCAAATGCCACAACCTGTACCTTTACCCCCCACCCTTATCTTATTATAAAAATGCTGCAATTATGACTACTTAATCAGAGCCTGATTTCGGGCCTCATCTCGGCCCGGCCCGATTCTACAAGCAGTTTTCTCGGTTCGATCCGAATTCGACTAAAAATCGGACCGGACCGGTCGAAACAGTGAGTGATTGATTTCGTAACCCACTTTTCTGTCGCATAAGGGTTGTCCGATTTTCCATCTGATTCAGGTCAATTTGGAAAGTGTGGCTGTAGAATCAAACTGGGTAGGGCCGAGACTGGGCACGAGTGTAGGGCTTTGTACTAAAGAACGCTTCGTAAAACACGTTTGAGAAAACTTTAAGGTTTAAGTTAACGAAACGTGCAAAAATTAGAATTCTTGTCTCCACAAAAACCCAAATTCATTTCCCTTTTTCACTCTCACTTTCAAAATTTATTTTCTTTTTAATTATTCCTTTGTCCTCCTTTTTTTTCCCTTCTTTTTGTCGCTTTTCTATCACTTTCGTAAGTCTTTTCCTCTGCCGTTTTCTTCATTCTAACTGAGCGATGAGAAACACCCCCCTCCCTTTCACTTCCGCACGTTAGTTTCAGAAATGGAAAAGCGAACAAGAAGGGATAAAGGGTAGATTGCACGAAAATCCACCCTTCCTGGACTTCAAAATTCTCTAGTGAACACTTATGGTAATCAGGGGCGGCGACAGAGAAAGTTACGGTGGGGGGAGGTGGCATTGGCAGATAGCGGAAGGGAGTCACGTGAAGGATAAAAAAGATCTTCCCGATCTTCGGGAATTGGAAAGTTCTTCGAGAATCGTCTTCCCCCCCCCCAAACCTTCCCTGAATAAGATCGGTGAAAAGAAGAAAAAGGGGGAACCCTTCGAGGTTTCGGTTCTATTCTGAAAAGACGATGAATCAAAGTGGCCTTGACTATGTCAATTGGACAGGCGACCGCCTTTCTCAAGTCTTTGAATGGTCTTCTGTAGTCAACCGCAGGTTCTGCATCAAACATACAATTTTCGATCCTTGATTGTACTGAATGGAGGAAACATTTGTGAAGCTTTCAAAGAATTATTCAAGAACAGTGTTATAGGATAGTCAGCTACTTAGGTTTAACAATACATTCAGGAAACTTTGCAGGTTCAAACAACCTTCAAACAACCTGACTGATGTCTTAAAGGACTTCTCATCAACCAAACTTCAACACACAAATTCCTGTACAGTACCAAGATTATAAGCTCCTGAACTATGAACATCAAATGTATAAACACAGAGAATTATACAGAACAGTAATCTACGTTCAGGAATTGCTACACATTCCCTTATGGCTTCAAAGAGGTTTCTTTTTTCTCACCCGCAGATGTCACTGAACTCAATAGCTTATTTTCGGAAAGATCTTGGTAAACTGAAACTCTGCGAATTGTTCATCATATCCTGTTAGCTAAAATATGTCAGTACTAAACAATGATATGCTTGAATTTATCAGAATAGTTACGAAAATGAGCTATTGAGCTCACAGACCTCTAGCGGCTAGGTATGAAACATTTTCAAAGCTAGAAAAAAATGTGTAGCTATTTGTGAACGAAGGTTATTTCTCTGTATGTTTTTTCTGTAGTGTAAATAAGTATGTTAAAATATGTACTATTTGATAAACTCCCGTGTTTCGCACTTCTAGTGAAATACTAATGTAATACATATTATCAGAGTTGTATATACATTTTGTATTCGTTATAACAGATTAGAAAGTGAAGTCAAGAAATACGAGCCCCATTTAGTGTGATTATATATCGATAGTTACACGGTATGATGAATTATCTTTTTCGACGAGGACTCACGTAGGCAGATAAAGCTCCTTTAGCTACAGGGCTGGAATGCCAGTGCAATGATTGATACATATGAGGTAGGATATGACTTAAGAAATGAATTAGTAGACCTGGTAGGCACTAAGTCAGCGACTCGATGGTCCCGGGTTAGAATCTCGGCTGAGGTATGGATGTGAGTTTTAAAGTCATAATCGTGACGAGCCAAAGACAAAGTTACTAAAAATGGCCCATACAAAATAAAATTTACATTTTTTTTTATTTTACAAAGACATAAATTACTAATTCTGGTTTATTCCTAAGTGTTGCCGATATGTTGTCCTCTAGAGTGTTTGTCCATGAGCGGAATATCATGAATGTAAAGAAGACTGGACGTATTTTGTTGGTATGTTGTGTAGTACCTCCTAGTTGATAATATCTAGAAATGATAGATTTCTCTTCCTCTTTGGCTTTTGTACAGGGTTGTCAGGTTCCCATCACAATATTTCCCTCAAAATATTGAGAAATGTCCCTCCTTTTGTAAACATTCCCCAGATTCTAAGTGTTCATTAAAAATTACTGGAAATTAAAACAAAAAATGCCAAAAAGATTCCACAAAATTTCCTGATTTCTAATTTCTTCCTCTTTTTCCCTTTTTTTGTGGCCCAGATTTTCCTGAAAATTTTCCTTCAGCTGACAACACTGCTCTTGTTACATCATTAGTAAAGTTCTTTGAGATATTTTGTGATGGAAGGAAGTTTTAATTATTTGGTAGAGGTTTGAAGTTAGGAATGAACATTTTGATACAATAGACCAAAATATATACTACCAGTAACATCTTTATGGCCAATCCACTCAAAAACATAAACACATTATTTTAGGGAAATTATTTTAAAGGAAGTTGCTAAGATACATTATATAGACATTGTTGATAAGTGTAGTGAATTTCACATGAATAACCTTTTTAGCCACCAAACCAAGAATATGTATTTGAACCTTAATATAAGCAAAAATTGAGCGAAGTAGGTAACAAAGAACGCTGGACTACATAGGCATTAAAATCTTATAACAATTTTCTTGCACCTTTCTGACATCTAGCCGTAATCTAATACATCAGCTATTATTATCAGATGGACCGTGAATTACTCCACGATCCATCTGACAAGTCGTGGTACATTGGTTCGTGGATAGATGTCAGGTGATAAAGTAAACTGTTATTATATTTTCCGTATCTGTGTAGAATAAACCTTCTGACTAACCTGAGTTATTGATGCTAAAATATTATGTCTAAGATATAAAACCATAATCCATAAACTATAAGCATGAATTGCATGCCCCAATGCTAATATATCATTGCAGCATTTAATAAGGTACGTATTTTGCTTTTATATTGTTGACATTAAACAAAAAAAAATGCATTTTCGGATTTGTTGATAGATAGTTATGGTCTAGATTTAAAAATATTGCAAACGTACAGTATATTGTATAATAAAGAAAGATGCAAAGGTAATTGGAAAATAATATGAAGTTATAAATTAGCATTCTAATATATTATTCCGCACACTCGAAGCTGAAGTAATGGTAAGCCTATCCCTTAAGAATACCTCATTTGTAATAAAGAAAAGAGGAAAAGCTGTGTTTTGGGAACAAAAGAGAGAGAAGACCATAAGCGATTTATGAGAAAGCTTCGTCATAGGCTGTCACGACAAAGAGAGGAAAGAAGGAGAAATTCCCGAGAAAATAGGAAAAGAGATGAAGAAGAAGACAAGGAGAAAGCAGATGATGAATAAGAATAAGTAGTCTATTCCACGCTTCAAGAAAATTACATTCTCCGCCACTAAAGAAAGAATTCGAAGGAAAAGGAAGAGGGAGTTTTAAATTACCTAAAATAGTGTTTCTGTTTTAAAAGAAAAATTACGATAAAAATTGTAGTATAAGTGAAGTATGACGAAGGAACTGGAGAAGGAATGTGTGAAAGAATGTCTAATAATAGAGAAAGAATGTTAATATGAAATTTTTGTTAAAAATGGAGGAAAAAATATAATGCTACTGAGATAAGTTGATTTAATTTATGTATTCATTTTCTTTTCCTTGTAATTTTAGTTTGGGTTTCTCTTTAACGAGCTGTCTTTTATTTTTAGTATAGAAATGTTGTTATTTATAGAAGCTTTGGATTGGAAGGGGAGATAATTGTCATTATTTTCAACTTTAATTACACTCTATTACTTGCACTGTAAAATCTGCGAGAAGCTGAATCCCAAGGGACCAACATTTTCTTCTGTATTGCACAGGTTTTCTTCTTATATATATTCCATCAAAATGTTAGTTTATTAATAAGAGAAGTTGGTACTATTAGAACTTTTTTAACTGTTAGGACAAAATATTAGCTCAATAATGCGAGAAGTTGGTACTTTTGGAGCTGTAAGAACAAATTATTAGTTTACTAATGAGAGAAGTTGGAACTAATGGTACTTTTTGAACCGTAAGAACGAAATTTTAGCTTATTAATAAGGGAAATTTACACTATTGGTACTTTTTGAGCCGAGCGAGTGAACATCTTTAGGATCGCCTCATATATTACTTTAACGTCTAAGATCTCGAGGCGGTGTAGCCGTGTGTGCTAAACTTGACATACTAAAAACACTTTAGGAGTTTTCGCCAGCAGATCTCGTGTTGGATATGCACTGAAAAAAAAATATTTCAAGTCTGAGACAACATGTTAGATGTACACTGATTCTTTTTTTAAAATTAGAAATCGAAGATGAGTTTGTCTCTTAGTTTGTGAAGGTGAGTAGCTGGTTTAAGGGTCTAGAAATAGGAGATTATGTACACTGAAAAAAATATATAAGAAATCGGTTATGGATTTCTATGTATATACGAAAACCACATTTCATAGTTGACGCTTGTGACACCTAACAACTCCGAATCGGTGATAGACTCAGGTGCCAAACTGGCACAGTGGTTACACCTCATGATTAAGTTGTTTAAGGCTATAGAAATTAGAGGAGATCACGTGTTGGTACACTGAAAAAAAAATATTAGAAATCGGTCATGGATTATATCCTTGAGTTTGAATTTAATTTTTGAATTGCAAACGTGGAGAAGATGAAAGTTACTTTGTAGGAAGTCCCAAGACAAACCAATCCTCCATGATGGTGTTGTACCACTAAAACCACCAACAAGAACAATTCAAATTGCATCAGCTCAATTATTTTCACCACTCTTATAGATTTCCTAATTAATTTTGTTATAAGCTGGGACATCCCCCTTAGTGTGCGTTTTTAAATAACTTAATTATTTCGCCTTTTAACAATTCAACATTAAGACAACCGTATTACAAGTAAGAGTTTTTCCTCAGTTCATGAAAAAAGCGTGTTACAGCAAGTTCCAGTTTTCGTCACCAGAGACTAGAATTTTAGAAAACAGCAGAGTCATCTATTGTTAATTTAGAGAACTCGCTCAACAGTTTAGTTGTAAATGAGATAGCTAAAACAAACTTGAATGAATATTTTCAATTAATGCAGAGCGTGACTGAATAATTTGCAAATTGCAGACGCGCAATCTATTTTTTAGCACAAATAACTATAATGTGTTATTAATGTCATGTTATAGCTCAAATCTTTACATAGTTTATAAACGGATATTACATCTTGGAAATTATTAATTGGCTTAGAAACTCTAAAGTAACATCACCTTTGGAGTATGGACATTTGTAAGAGGGGTTTCTATTTGTGAAGGAAAGTATTTGCTAATGTTTACTTACACTAATTACATAATCACACAAGAAAAGTTTCAAGTAACTGTGTTATATTCCTCATTGCCTATTTCTTTGAATTTTATCTTTATTTTGCCAATACCTTTAATGTAGAATTTCATTATTGCTTGCTTGTGTTTCAGTGCGTCATAAATTAGAGCTTTGTACCTTTAAAGCAGTACGTTATTTCTTTTACCAAATTATTTGCAATTGTGGTTTACTTCGTTAATTGTTACTTCGTTTCCTCAACTAAGAGTCTTGATATTTTAGCCATAATTTTTCTGCTTCAGCACCAACACGATACCCACACATACACGCTTCTTGCACATGCAACTGACCTCTGTTCCGGAAATCAAAAGTTGCTAAAACAAAAACAGAATTATGTTGAAGATTTCATTTACTGTATAATTTTCAATTCCTGGTTCAGTAAAGTTCAGAATACAGCTGTCTAAAAAGAGATGATTTATTAAATAAATTTTCCCCTAAGCAAGGTGAGCCAAAGTTGATTTGGTATTGCCTTCTACCGGAAGAGATAACTACTAAATACTTGATCTACAGTTTCAAGTGGATTCTAAACTAATACATTCAATATGCTTCGAAGAATCGAACCCGGGATTTCTTGATTGCAAGGCTAGGAGAGAAGGTAATTATCTTCCAGAGATGAATAGGGAGAGAGAGAGAGAGAGAGACGTTGATATAACTTGAAACGTTGCAGAACACTGTATATTTCACAAGAGCGCATTTTACAAGCTTCAGAAACATGACCTGATTTCGAAATGAGGTAACTTTGAACACCGCAAAAGACGATCTTAAATTAAAATGTTCTCTATTACTTCCGATATACAAATAGAATGACTCTAGTTTTCTAGGAAAGGCCGTTGTAGTCAAAAGACCTTGATTGCCTTCGCTTCCCTCCCAAGAGAGAAACCAGCAGAGGAGAAGAGAAATTCAGCTGAAAATCACCGAGGTTAAACGATGGAGTTGGTACCCAAATGGCCTATTTTAATTCAATTATCGAAGTTTGCTGCATTGTTATATATCTTAGGACGAGGGAGAGGGTGAAAGAGACTAAGGAGAGGGGTCTCTCTAAGCTCCTTTTCGAAGATTGAAATCCTCTTGGTCGATATAGAAACCAACCAGTTAGCACTGTAATTATGCCTATTGATGGGCCCGGGTCTTCCATGGAATGGAATGAATCGTTCATGGGGAATATCCACTGAGCAAATATGTAAAATGAATAGAACCAGCGTGAGATATAAGATTATATGAGAATATTGGAGGAGTACAGAAGCCAAGGGATACAAGTGACACTGGCTTATAAAAGGGTTTGAGGTAATCTTTCATATATAACCCGTAATATATGTGACACGAAATTGTCATATTTTAAACAAAGAAACTTTGGAATATAATGTGTCCATGTAGAAAATATGACAATTTTGTGTCTCATATATTACGGGTTATATATATGAAAGATTTTATTTCCTTCTATTTGTTCCCAGATGACAGTTCCCAATTCCTTGGTCAATGTGTAGAACCTTTCTTAGTTCTGCAATTTTTTTTTTTTTTTTTTAGAATTGACTCTCTCGAATTAGTTTCATGATTCTTGTTACCAATCCTTCGATTTGTAGTTTCTCGTTCATTGATTTGTATGTATCTCCTGTGCTTGATATCGCTATCAGTATTATTGTCACCTGTTTCATTTCCCACTGTTCTCCTACATTCTATATCAGTCGTTGATATGAAGTTTGTTTTGTCTAAATATACAGTAAAATAAAAGTTTCTTAAAACTGAGAAAAAATGTTTTTTATCTGTGCACTGAGAAACAATTTTCGTAGAAATGAGATATAAGCATTCTCATTTAATTGAAAATGAGAACATGTCGGTTTGGAAATTCTACAAGGAGACTACCGCAAGAATATTATCTGAAAAACGCAATCAAGTTTATTACAATCACGTGCATTCGTTTTAAAATATATGGCTGAAAAACATAAACCTACGTATAAAACATAGATGTCTGAAGAAACATATACATACAAAACATAGACATCTCCGAACTTTATACACATATACAACATTTATATGATATAACACACATATACATATAAAACATAGATATAACAGAACAAACATATATACGACCAAAAAACATTTATAAAATATAGATATTATCGAAAAACATATGAAAAACAAAAACATAGATATGACTGAATAAATAAGATAATCATGGCCGAACATGTAAACCATAGATGCGACTTAACAAGCATGTATAAAACATAAATATGACCAAACAGAAATACATGGAACGTAGATTGACCAAACGTATATAAAACATACATATGGTTTACGAAGAAACATATTATGAAACATAGATATGTACCAAATTCAGCCGGATTTTGAAATCGGCTTGTAAAACTACTGAGATTAATGAATGAGAACAGAGATGATAGAAACGAAACATGATTGGCTTCTCAAGAAAGACAATGCTACCAATCAAGACGAAGAGCAACCAAAAAAGCTATCAACAAAATATACTAGAAGCGCTGTGATGAAGGATATACTGTTATCTATGTGAAAGAGAAAAATGCAAAACAAAACGTTTTAAATTACAGAAGTTAAATATTTTTTAAAAAAGAAGTTTCAGAGAAGTCTAAAATTGTATGGAAACTGTTCTTTCTATATTCAAGTTTTGCCTTCCTGCATATTATCAATTTGGTTTGTGCCATGTCGACTGAATGTTTTACAGAAAAGCTACCTTGAATCGACCATAGTTCGTTTACCTAGAACTGCTTCTTTGAGAATAAACATTACTAATTGCTTGGTTCGTAGAGAGAGAGAGAAAGAAGTTAAAGAGGGAAAAGAGAGAGATACATTTACTTTATACAGCAACTTTCTCAGAACTTCTGTCCCTTTTTTTTCTTTATTATCGCAGCTCATTTTCGGAATAACCTCATTTTGAAACGAGAGAGAGCATTTCCTTTCATATAACTAACTATTCATTTCTCTGTCTCACAGATGGCGCTAATTGTTATCCTTTTCAATTACTTCCAAGAACTTCGTTGTTAATTGATAGAATCCTCTTTCTTATTTTTTCAATTTTTGTATGACTGTTATCTCTGTATTAATTACTCTTAATTCAATAATCTTTTCACTTAGCTTAATGTTAGAGTCTTCATTATGAAAACTTGCATGCCCGTTTAAACTCAAAATGTTACTTATAGTTTTCGGTATTATATATCTCAATGATGAGTAGTAATTCTGCGTCATATTTCCCTTTACTGAAATCTCTTCATTCGAAACTCTTGCTGTTCTAGATACAAGTTGTCCCCTCTTCTTCAGTGTTGCCAACTAAGATTACTTTGAAGCAACATCATGAAGAAATACATGATAGGTACCTTGCACTTAAATGCCTTTTTGAACAGATGTAAGTTTAAATATGCATAGAAAAATCTATCTATCTACAAAGTTGGGCTGGTCAAAATTGGAGTATAAAAAACACAACCAGCCATAAAATTCGGTTGTATTAAAATTAGTCTAGTGCTAGAGCAACTGATAAAGTTGGATTCTATGTCTGTTTTAATGATCAAATTTTCTGGGTATCTTCCAAAATTACAACTATGAAATAACGTACTAGTGCTACAAAGATTTTGGATATCATATAGTTTATTTCTCTGCGTCACTTTTATCGGGGGAGGGGTAAATATCCTAAATTAAAAAAATATTCAGTGGCGTAGATTCCCTCTATTTTCCATACCAACGGAGCTGTATTGACTCATCTTAAATGCATCTGAAATAAGAATATGAACAGATTTTCTGAGCCATTATATGGGATATGAACCGTTCCAGGGATCTTTCAACATAAATGTATACCTAGATTCATAAAAAAAATGACCTACTGAATTTTCCCCACGGTCAAAATTTGTCCAATTTGGCAACAGCGCACTACTGTACGTTGTGATCACAGTATGTAGCATGTTATTTAAAGCTGTAGCCAATACTATTTCGTCATTGGCGTAGTGTACAATTTGTCGGATTCATATACCTTGGCATATTTTATGAACCTAAGTTTACATTTACTTGTACTTCTTTCTCAGTTTGTTCGATATGTAAATCCAGAAATAAATTAAATAAGAATGTAGTATTAATTAATGTAGACAATTTTAATGATTAGTAGATATACAAACAAAATCTTCATCGTTTGTACACGAAATGAAATCGTTGCCATTTGGCTGCATAAGGACACAAGATATGTTAGGGAACCTTAGATAAAAATTACCCAAGGGTCAATATGGACTCCCAGGGTCACAGACTGGCCTCTCTTGACCAAAGTCAAGTTTGGGTGAACATTAGTCTAATGGTGTGCATTTATGTACTGGACAAGTGGACTTACAAACGGAGCGACAGCCCCCGTAGTCTAATTGTTAACGTTGCGAACTCCATATCTATCGTAGTGAGGCACGCGGGTTTGAGTCCCACTGTTGGTTCACCTGGTTAATGGCCTTTAGGATATTCCTCAGTTTCGCCAGGCAATTACTGGAATATTACGTAAACTATAGTCCTGGCCGCTATACTCCTCATTCCTGCCGTCGGAAGAGTAATCCTTTAAAGGACGTCATTCCTGAAATGTGCCATTGAGAAAAATGACTTAAGGAGAATGTTTCAGGTTTTATTAATGATTTTACAAGGCATAAAGTGCTACTACCAAACGTAATATCAAGTTCGTAAATGCGTTTCATATTTACAAAACTTGTGATACACAAAAGTAGTGACAAAATAATTCATATTTCTGATCTATACGTGCGTCTGGATAAAATTTCTTCAAGTGTGATTGGTTTATGTCAACACTGCCTGCTCAGCCCTTACAGAAAATTCAAAATAACAAGATTTGAGATTTGTATATGAAATTGTTTTTGTCTCTTCGATTTTGCAGTAGCTTACCGGATATGATTTTCCAAGAGCTTTTGAATAATAAACCACATCGCAAAATCTTATTTTCCCTCTGTTGTTCTTTATTTATAAAAGAAAACCGTCGTTTGGTTTAATTTTCAGAATCTAAGTGCATCCGAATATTTAAAAAGCGTAAATAACTTGATAAACGTACCCAGTACCCTGTGCCATAGTGTAATCTATGAAACAAGTAGAAATTCTTTAAATGGAGAATTCTAAGCATATGAAAAGGACCTACCAGTTCTAAAGGTACGAAATAAATAGCTCGAACGTACTGAACTCATATTTGAAAACATATGTTCTCTATCTGTTTTTATTGAAGTGCTAGCGTGAATTCATAGAAAGATGAAATGTAACTAAATGGAAAGGACCTACCAGGTTTACAATAACCAGAATTAAAAGTCTGATATATCACGGTTGCGATAAACTCAAAAAATAAATCATATATTATTTGATCTGAGCCACTAACTTGCATTACAGGCAGACAAACAGAAGGAAAAACGGACTAAATAATTGTTTTTTTTGGGGCCGGTAACAACTGAAACGAGATTTCCTTTTTCAGAAGCAGTGGTTTAAACTTAGGACAGCCATGAAAACTTTTTGGAGACTCTTGGGCATTCATGGTCCACCACAAGAATATTATTGTTTCCGGTAGCGATCAGATGCGCTCCTAAGCTAGGAAGTGTTCAGTTGTAATAGTGCGTGTAGTAGAGAAAAACCAGATATTTACAAACGCGGTTATACCAGTAAACATATTCTTTACATAGGAAGTAAAGGTGATGAATATCCAACGAAAGAGTGAACATTCAAGGTGCCCAGTTTCACACAAGTGCACATACTATAAAAGTACCAAATTTAAAAGTTGTAGGAACACCTTGAATGGCTTGAACTAACTGTTCGTATATGCGGATGATCTAGATTCAATAGGGATATAGATGCACTATAACACCCATGTTTTAGAAGAAGTTTGCGATGAGATAGGTCTACAGATAAACATTGAGAAAAGAAAATACATGATTACGAGGCAAAACACAGAGGATGAAGGCGATATATACATAACAATTAAGAATGAGATTATGGAGAAAGTAAAGAAAAAATACTTGGGAGCATATGTAACAAGAAAAACGAGGTCACAGAAGAAATGAAAAATTGCTTATGTTAGTATCGGGCAAGGCATGTTTCTATTCATTCCAGAAACTCCTAACCCCGCGATTAATATCAAGAAAGTTGAAATTGAAAATATATAGAACGGTTATTGTGCCGGTAATATTTTACGGTTGCGAAAGTTGGAGTACGACCCAAGCAGATTAATCTTTAATTGCGTGTGTTTGAAAATAAGATATTAGAGAGATATACTGGTCGAAACAGACGAGATGACCGGAGAATGGAGGAGACTGCAAAACAAAGAACTCCACGAACTGTACGCCCTAAGAATAATTAAACCGGGACGACTAAGATGGGCAGGCCACGTAGCTCGGATGGGGAAAAACGAAGATTATATTCCATCATAGTTGGTAAACTGGAGGGGAATAGACCGTTGGGAAGACCGAGATGTCTTTCAGATGACAATATTAAAAGAGATCTTCGAGAGATAGGTGTTCAAGATGAAACCTGGCTTGATGTTGCCAAGAACAGAAATCTAGTGCCGAACGTTTATTACTGCGGTGATGAACTTGCAATTTCCGTAAGTCATAGAGTTAGTTAGCTGTTGTTGAGGTTTTTCTCTGCGTTAGAAACAGAAGGTAGAAAGGTAAATTATATGTACGGCCCAAAATTTTTGGAACGGTAATAGAAAAGCAGAACAATATATCAGATTATAAAGAACAACAAAAGTTACATTTAAATTTTGTTTTAAGAAAAATCAAACTGGAATCTTCCCCCAGGAAAAAGTATCTAGGGCCATTCCCAACTTTTTGCTTTCTTACCTAGGTTCTTAGTGTCGTAAGAAATGGCAACCCTGCCTGTTTCTTCTGCTAAGATTTCGAAGGAGAGGGAAAGGTTATATGTGTGTGCCTGTGTGCGCGAAAGAGAGTGGGGGGGAAGGAGAGAAATCTCTAAATGGAAAGTCACCGAAGCGTGTATCGAAGTATCATAGTTTTCGGAGCTAATTACGAAGAGTTGAAGATTGTACGCCTAAGTTCTCATTTCTATCTTGTTCACCTCCGGCTCTCTTTCTCTGCTCCTAGGAAGTTCCTCTCTCTCTCACTCTCTCTCTCTTTCTCATCAACTAGAACAACAGGTCTCTTCTTCGCGAAACACCCACCGACGCCAAGTGTCACTAAGATAGCGCAACTGGCATAATTTGACTCATGATATAATTAAAGCCAACAACAAAACATTACCACGCGCAAGAAGGTTCGAAAACTTTACCTCTGCCACCCCCTCCTCCCTCCCTACTCCCTCATTCTCTCTTGCTTTCACCATGAAAACGAACTAGGATAAGTGTGTCTGGGGGTGTGGAAAGGGGACCGGGTGTTATCTTTAGTCTAAAAACCGAAGCTATTTCGGAAATTACGTGTCAGGTGAAACGTGCACCAAATTGGCAACAGAGAAAATAGATCTTGTTCCTACAGCATTTCATTGGCAGTTACATTTATTTTCACAGCGACGCGAAGCAGATAACATCCTGAGAAAAGGAGCAAATTGTCAAAATAAAAACCCTACTACCAATGACAATAAAGTTATTATTTAGAAAAAAAGGATTTAGGAATCCTTAACATAAGTGCTTCGAAAAGAGTCAGATACGAAAAAAAATAGTAAATTTTCTAATCTTACTATTCTAAACCTCTATACTCGTTTCTAAGCCTCTGCTCAGCGAAGCGATTAAACCTCTTGCTTTCAGTGCAGGGATCCCAGGTTCGATTTTCGGTAGAGTCCCCAAATTCCAGTAAGGATGCCAATTAGGTAGCTGCTTGAATTAAAACGTAGTGAACTCTGGCCTTGAGAGCCAAATAACGTCACGATAGCAGTTTGTTGCGTTTGTCAATGCAACATCCTCATTGAACAAAAATCGCTTGTCAGGTCTTTTATGCAGTATGACCCTGATATAATGCGACAAACTTGAGGAAGTGATTCTTCACATTAGAACAAGTGAAGTTCCTATAA
>JAGDQP010023808.1:0-28703 GCA_022664845.1 Lepisma saccharinum | reverse complement strand
ATGTTAGTGCTGTTACCGCCCATACAATTCATTTTATCTTTATCTTATCGAGACTAACGTTAACACCTGCTGAAGAGTCTTGCGAAGTTAAAGTTGTGTTAAAATCTCCGTCGAGAATGATATTGTCACTATTTCGTCTTTGTAATTTGAGACAGAGATCATTTGCCATCATCTGTTCTCGATATCGTTTACCATGTGTTCCAGATTGTAAATAATTGCAGAAAACTTGCATGGAACGCACTTGCACAGCTATTATTCGGCCGGAGGGGTGCATGAATACATCACTGTATGGGATGTCACTCCTCACTAATATAGCGCATCCTGTAGAAGTCACAATGTTAATATTAACTATAGCTTCATAATTCAGAAAAAAATAAGTCATAACTGATCACTTCCTGTAATTCAATTATATCAATTCTTTCTCCTACAAGAAATCGATGTAAGCTATTAAGCTTAGCTAAATTTATAGCAAGCGCATTATTAAATGTAAAATATATATGCATAACAAGTGTTCACCATTCTTTATACATTGGATAGCAACAAAGTAAATATTTAGTGTAATATTAGTACCATTTACTAGCAATGTATAGTAATACGGAATAACTTTAATGTTTCTCGAAATATATCAATATTGGATCACGATTATTGCTTGTTAAAGTCTTCCAATGATTCACTAGACAAGCCAGTCACAGTCACTTTTGAAGAAAATTCTTTGGATAACCCTGTAGTACTTGTAGCTTGTACTTGTTTTTGTTTTTTTGTGATGGATGTATTTCACAATGCAACGACTCCAAGTTGGACGACCGACTGAAAT
Organism: Lepisma saccharinum; assembly: GCA_022664845.1. NCBI lineage: Eukaryota > Metazoa > Arthropoda > Insecta > Zygentoma > Lepismatidae > Lepisma > Lepisma saccharinum. Next base: position 27,889 of record JAGDQP010023808.1, on the reverse strand, counting down.
TTGCACTGTTTACACTTTCTTCACTGGATGACACAATATGTTCAGAAGGGACAAAAACAGCTTAGTTGCACTTTCTCCAGGGGGAAGGGGGAAATTTGTAAACAACTGATGTTGACAAGGATATCACTTATTTCATTCGAAACTTTAACAGCTCGAGTTGTCTCACCAACGTTACTTACCCTTGAGACAGTATCTGCTTTAGACTTTCCTAAATCATTGTCACACTGAATACCTTCTTTCACTAAGCTATTCACTTCTTCCTCAGAACGACAAGTATGGGATAGAGAAACAGACTTATTTTCATCTAAATCACTGGGAACAGCTGTTTCTTGAAAGTTATTAAAAAAACAACATTCTCCTCGTTGTTGTGAAGACCGTGTTCGTCGATGCTCTGAGACTGCGCATGCGTCGTGCAAAATAAGTTTACTCCTCGCTTACTGCAATCAGCTGGCAATGTAGGGGTGTCCAAACCTTCGGCTGAATTCAAAGCTCCGTGACGATGTTTGTTTTCTTTAATTTTGGGAAATTTTGTTGCTTCGGAATGTTTCACTTACTGTGGAGAAGTCCTTTGATAAAAATAATGGCTATAGTGGAACTTGTTCACTTACAGAAACACCTCCATGACCCGAAGTTTCGGGGACGAAATTAGGTTGTTGTCCATTAATAAATATTTACACTCTGTTTCCTTTAATGCAGCGTAACGGGGCAACTGTTTTATAAGCTCAGAAAAAGAAAGTAGCATCTTGCCACTGTACATAGCGTATGACAATGTTGAATTATGATTTACTTTTTCAATGCGTGTAACGGAGCCGTACTGTGCAATAAAAGTATTTCATATGTGAATCAAACACATCAGTAGGCAATATACTCACACTAATCACTCCTTGTTCGAGCACTACTTTTCCTACCGGTAATTGAATAACTTCGTTGTTAACATGGTAATTCAAGATTCCATGATTGTCTCTTATTAACTGTTCAACCAACTCTGCAGTAGCCAGTTTAAGGAATAAAGTTTGAAGATGATACCTACATTCCAAACTCAATATATTCTGCGGAGGGATCCCACACGTTGATTTGTAATTGTTCTATTGTAAGTTTTTTCTGGCACTTTATGTAAGTCCACGTACACTATATTCCGTCTCACTGTCGAAGTATTAGAGGAATTTGACATACGGTACTGCTCTGTTTTTAACTGTTAATAAATAATGAATAACACTCGATAATAACACTCCCACCACTCACACATAAATAGGCGAAGGCACAAACCAACCATTTGCCACGTTTGACAGACATCCTCCACCGAGGAAGGAATAGCTCAAACCAAAGCCCTAGGAGGGCTTCGAACCCTCGATTTTGGAGTTAATGGACTAGCGCCCTAACCCGCTCGACTACCTAGACCGCCATGGTGGAATGGAGAAAGTGGGAAGACATGAAAGACCCCCGAGAAAATCCACGCAAACGGTGTTTGTTCACCACTAAGCCCACATGGCATGTGTAGGGATCGACTTACGCCCCTAGCACCAGAGGTGAGCGCTCTACCAATTAAGCCACCGCGTCCCGCTGAGCCACCTGATAATTTCTCATTACACAGACGTTTTCACGACTGTATCGCCACAGCTAAACACCTTTCAACTCTTTATAACGTGTAGATATGCAAAGCCAGGGAATCATTAGACTCGTTTTATGCTCAGCGATTCTGTCGCGCGACAAGGAATTCGGCTGCCGCGCGGTTTTGTTTGTTCCTTTTTATACAATTACGACTTGTCGCGCGAGTTGGTGAACAAGAGAAAGAAAGGAAGTTTGTTGATTCAATGTTGCTAGTGCTTTTCCTGTTTTTGTATTCGAGAGTAATAGTATTCATGTGGTGAGCAAGAATAGAACATACAATATTTACTTCTCTCTTAAATAAAATCAAAGTAAAACAACTACCTTTGTATATATGTGGTCAGGAAAATATGAGACTCTGAAACATAATTCTGGAAAGCTGTACATGATATAAAAAACAGACAATTGTTGATCAAAAATCGATATCGTACTGAATTGGAGAAACCAACATCACTGACAAACTTAATATTCAATCCTCAGACTACGAGCACGTATTTAGTGTATGAGTAGTGATGAAATATGTTTTCTTTGAGGGGGGAACTAGTTTTCAAAGATATTATTATTTACTTTCTTCTAAAGACGTAATCTATGGGGTAAAAATCAACTAGGAATTTTGTGCTTCCTGGAAATGAATCGAATTACGCTTCGTGTCAATGACCTATATCTATAAAGTCAATACTGGACTGACTGCTGTCATCAAAAATTTCATGAATATATAAAGCCAGGAAACGTAGAGGACATTTTATCTAGTTTGTCAACTTCCAGCCTACACCAATATGGACCAAATTTTCTGTTCTAATGGAAAACCTCAATAATAGTTCCGATAAGGTAAAATGAACTTGATGGGCGGTAACAGCACTATGGAAGCCCGTCCCGAATTTAGAAAAAATCGATAAATCGGACTGTAATAATTACCGTGGAATCTCATTACTCCCAACATTTCTCAAGGTACTGAGTAATGTACTGTTAACTCGCCTAAGCGTATACGTAGATGAAATAATTGTAGATCACCAATGTGGATTTAGAAGAAATATGTATATCCACGTTTGGCCAGATTTTCACCTTGAGACAAATCTTAGAGAAGAAATGGGAATACAATGGGATTGTTCACCAGCTATTCATTGATTTTAACAATGTATATAATTGTATCAAAAAGAAAAATCTTACAATAACCTCGGACAATTTCGAATTCCGAAAACAACTTGTTCAAATAGTGAAGATGTGTCTCAGCGACCCCATAAGCAGAGTACGGGTCTCTTTATGTCAGATAGTTTCGAGATTCGCAACGGATTGAAACAAGGTGATGCCTTGTCACCATTACTGTTTAACTTTGCGTTAGAATATGAGATTCAGAAAATAAAAGAGGACAAAAAGGGACTAAAATTGAGTGGTTTGAATCAACTGTTTGCATACTCCGATGATGTAGATTTAATTTCATACAAATGCACTGAAAAGAAAAACCGATATCTTAGTAGACTCGTGCGATGAGATAGGTTTAGAAGTAAATATAGAGAAAACAAAATACATGATAACAAGTCGAAGCACTGGGAATGAAGGAAATAGATAAATAATAATTAAGAATGAGAACATGAAGAAAGTAAACAAATTTAAATACTTGGGAGCATATATAACGGAAACTAGAAGAAATAAAAAGTCGCTTAACATCGGGCAACGCATGTTTCTACTCAGTCTAGAAACTCCTAACATCGCGATTAATATCAAGAAAGTTGAAATTGAAAATATACAAAACGGCTGTTCTGCCGGTAGTACTTTACGGTTGTGAAAGTTGCAGTACGATCCTAGCAGGTGAACATGGATTACGAGTGTTTGAAAATAAGATTTTAAGGAAGACATGCGGTTCGAAACGGGCCGAGATGACTGCAGAATGGAGGAGACTGCTACATAATGAATAACTTCACGGACTGTAGGACTTACTTGATGATGTAAGAGTAATGCCATCGCGAGGAATAAGATGGGCAGGCCATGTAGCTTGAATGGGTTATAAACGAAGATTATACTCCATCTTGGTTGGAAATCCGGAGGGAAAGAATCCGTTGGGAAGACCGAGACGACGTTGGGAGGATAATATTAGAAGGGATCTTCGAGAAGTAGGTGGTTGTGATGAAAACTGGCTTGATCGTGCTCAGGATATAATTCTGTGGCGAACGTTTGTTACTGCGGCGATAAACTTGCGAGTTTCGTAAATCATAGAGTAAGTAAGTAGCTCAGTATTTTACGCGTGATTTTGCGGCCCGTTTTTAATTTATTTCATAACCTTACAAAATGTTTGCAGTATTTTCTATTACATTTAGAGTACTGTATACTATTACATGAATAACTCAGGAATTAAGACATGAAAAACAAAACGGGCTACACAGCGATAAGAAGCGTAAAATGGAGAAACAGAACAGAAAATTTGGTCCATATTGGTTTAGACTGGAAGTGGAAAAACGAGATTAAATATTTGCTCTGGCATCCATCTCTCGACACTAGCCCCTAGTTTTACAATCGACGGCTAATCTTCTGCTCAGGGCTAAGTTGAGGCCAAGTCATAGTTCACGTACACCGATTGACCGAAATATAACTTGACCTCAACTTAGTCCTCACCAGAAGCTTAGCCGTCGATTGCAAAACTGGAGCTAAGCAGTCTTTCCAGTATCGTTACGTAGAGCTCGATGTTTGTGCAAATACAAAATCAAAACGAAGAGACTGTTTTGTAAATATCTCACTGAATCAGTTTGGAGTACATATATAGATGAAGGTTTTAGTAAGCAAGAATTATAAATATTTCGTTTGTTTTTTAAACATATGTGCAGTATCTATCAAAAGTCATTTGTCACCATGTAACGATAGGTGATTAACCTTGCTGGACGTCATGTAACCTAAACAATGTCTGATTTGCTTGCGTAAGCAAAGAACATTGTGCGTGATTGAATTGATTTATTTTATTTTATGGCCTTTGCGCATTTAAGACCCAGGCCGGGATAGGGGAGGAGAAAGAATTCGGAAAGGTATCTGACAGAGCCTATGTTGAATGTATCACTCCGGGATTTACCTAATGTGACTAAGGAAAACCCCTGGAAACACTCAGTCAGGATGGTCGGTTTGCTGGGATAGGTGAACTATGAGAATTTATGTTGTCAAAAACCCGACACAACCAATGGCCATCATTAGAAGGGGTTGCAGACAGCCCCTATTGTAACATTGTTAGCAGAGGGCTAGCCACCTTGGATATTTAGGCAGATTAGTTGCACGTAGGCCCCTTATCGCAAAAACCAAAACAGTTTGGAGACTCAAGTGGTGTTTGGACTATCGCAACTGGATTCTAGAGCAGTGAAAATCGATTTTGTGGAGTAGCTAGCTATCTAGTCGAGGTTCACACTGTTTTGGTCTGACACAGAGTTTATGGATATAATGGGTTCTCAGGAAACGCCTCCTATCGGAGTCCTTAGTGCAGTAGTGCACACCAGAAAATTTGGTTGTGGTGATATTAGTGTATGAGGGTGTTTCAAGTAATAAGGTGTGGCTATTGGTGGTTGTCCATGGTAGCATAGACGCTAAGTAGAACTCTAAAATTCTGGATAATGAAATGCTTACAACACTGTGGCTCTTTTTATGGAATGGTCCCCTACTACTTCCAAAATGACAATGTCAAGTGTCATATTGCTGCCACAACTATGCAATAGTATGAAGAAAACTTATCAACTCCTCGATTTACCTGCCCAGTGCCCCGATCTCAAACCCATTGAACTTTGCGACGAGTTGAACTTCAATTGTCCTCCTATTTGAGATTTGAACTTCTTTCCATGTGATGTAGATACAAAATGCAAAACGTAAGAAGAAAATTAACAAATTCTACCGGAGAGAAATTCCCTGGAATTTATCTGAATTTTTGGGGGGTTTGTTTTTTGAAAAATTCTTGCTCTAGTAAATGTCTAATTTCAGGAGGAGAAAAGACTTTCGTAAACTTTATTTTAAATGGGTCAGTCTAGTAACTGTTGACTTCGGCCCGTCACGTTCGAGTTAAAAGACACCCATACCGGGACTCGAACCCGGGACCTTCGAGTCATTGGCCTAACGTCTTAGACCGCACGGCTACCCGGTCCGCGTCTAATTTCACGAAATGGTACGAGTTAGCTAATTAGCATTATAAATCTACAACATTTGTTCTCAATGTATTTCACTCGGGTAGATCACATGACTTGACAGAAACGAATTGTGACTCGGTCTTGTGCGTGCTAAACTTACCTTGTTTCTTTTTTAAAAAAAATAAGAAATAAATATATAAAAAGGTCGTAGTTAGTTAGTAGAACGTTGGTTTTGCACTCGGAAGGTATCTGAGTTCGATACCAGTTGCCGCCTATTCTGACTGAGGGTACTCTAGGGCTTGTCCTCAGTCACACCAGGCAAACACAGGGATAGTATCTTCAGCTTAGGCCCTGGTCGACTCCTTCTAGTGTCCTTTTACCCCACCTTATCTCGGATGAGTCTTATGCCTGAACATAATAAATAAATAAATTCACACATGCACACAAATAATATACATGTGAATATACACTACGAATATAATGTTAGATATCAGGAATAGTTAATTAGAAACTTTAATATTAATACATCATTGTAGAAGAAATTCATATGAAAACCAAAAATGTAAACTGGAACTATTAAACCTATTACTATTACCGTATTATTCCGTTTCGTGAATATACGTATATATAGCTGTGGGGTTCGTGCCCCTCGCCAGGAAAATTATAAAGATTTATAAATTATTCCTTAACCAACTACGCCAGCGTGCCATTGAGATAGAACACAGTATCAAACACTGCACTTTACTCATTTAAATGCTTTCTGTTCTTTAAAATATGTTTCTGATGTTTAAACGTACTGACAGGTGTGTAGTGCAAAAGTATATATTAACAATGAGATCAAATAATGATGTATTTATAAGTTATTTTTCATGTTTATGCTTTTAAACTTACAAATCACATAAAATGTTTTTCTGTTTCACAAGAACGTCTGGCAACATTTCCGCGGCAAAACCCAAGCCGCGCGATTTCATAAACATCGCAATTGAAATCAAGGTAGTTAAAACGTGTCGCGCGGCTTCAATCTCTAGAATACGACGACATCGTTTCCAAATCACGACGGCAACAAATATCGCGCCTGTCATTAAAGCATCTATTTGCTTACATTGTTTCACCATACGGGCTGTTTCTGCTGCTTTCATGCCGCGCGACAAAATCGCATTGCATAAAACGAGCCTTAGAGAGCTGCGATAACGTATATCGTTAATACTGTTTTTGGAAAGTTTTTTGTTGCATATCTGTACATATAAAAAAAACAATAAAAACCTGGTGTCCATGAATTGCGTTAAATTAGGTTGAAAATATTTTGCTTTACTTAAACTGGGACATTATCTGCAACGTGACATTGACTTCGATTTTACGAAACCGGTATTCTAACTGCAATAATAGTAATAATAATCGAAACGGCACTGAGAAGCCAGCATATTCGAGTCTTGATACCTGCCATAATTTATTTATTTATTCTTGTGTTCCAGGATTTCCATCACTTTCACCAAACAAATGCTGAGACGGTACCTTATAACAATCCACGTTTCTACCTTTACAATCGATATCCCAGAAGAAAGTTACGTGAGGGCCCGATGTTCCTACAACTTTTGGTAGACTTAGCATGTAGATCCCACTCTTGCTCAAGATAGCAACCTAATTTTAATTAATTTTATATTAAATTCATGTTTAAAATCAATTTGACCTTAAAGTTCGTCTAAGTCGTATATAAGTAAATGTAAATTTATTATTACATCAACCGGTACAACTATCAAACTGCTAGGACCTCAGATTAGAACTTCAAAGAAGCCCTAGTTCGCTTTAAAGAGCTATTTATTTTTTAGTTTATCAGATCACACGAGATGGATGTGAATCGGCATAGAAATTATTCCTCTGGAAGTGGAGACTTTTGAATGGCGTAGAAGACAAAGTATTCCATCCGTCATAATGATAAGGAAACATCAAACTTGATTATTCTAACCTATTTGTGTGTAAAAATTTTGGAAATGTGTATAACGAAAAATATGTATAATCGGACTTTTCTAACCTACGTCAGTAAATTTTGTTCGCTGTTCATTCCCGCTGTTGTTTATGTTTTAAGAAGTTCAGCAGAATGCTACTAGATCTTTGAGTCATGTAGTAACGGGTTAGAAGAAGGCGGAGTTTAGCTGATAGTAAAAACCCTCCCATCACGTGATGCGGCCTCAGGGTACTAATACAACAGCGACAAACAACAAAACAAAATTGAAGCAATTTTCAAGCTTCAAAATTTTGCTCGCATAGCTGGTAGTTCCAAGATTGAATTAGGCTTCTTATAACAACCGGCAACAATGTTGTTCAAACAAGCCACTCATGTTCTTCCAATAATTTGGTTTCATGAAGGGTTATGAGGTGCAACACGACATTAAGTTTAACAAGTGACTGAGAACCTTGATACAAGCCAGTATACTATCTCGGTATGCAAGCGGTATCGGTTAACGAACTCAGAATCGAAGTTGTGCTCAATGCATCTATTATTGATTGAGGGAGTGATTGTTCTTCGTGAAGCAACTTCTTCGTCAAGCACTACTACGTTCCTCAAACATGGGTGTCCCTCAAATAATGGTGTAACCTTCGGAAACTGATTACTTTCATGGATACCAGAAAAGAGTTCCTTTGAAGAAATTCAAAATTATGCACGTAGTTTCGGAGCTATAAGGCGGCATCATCATAGATGACGTCATATATTGACACATAATTGAGTCAGTAATGTTCGCATAGCAAATAACAATCGAAGTAGTACCGATATATCCATTTAGGTAATGGATAAGATTGAAAGAGTGCCACGTAGGTAGGTTTCCCAATGTAAGAACTTTACTGTCTAGGAATTAAATATCTTCAGTGGCGAAAACAGAGAGCGGATACCTCTCAAGGGAAAAATACTTGATTGTTTACAGGATTTTTCAGCAATTTATCCAAGTCAAGAAGGTCTGATTTGTTTGTGGCGAAATATAATTTATCTAGAGATACCAATTGTTTAGGATATCGATACCATATTTCATGCTATTCCTTAGCAATATGAGGGAAATATGATACATTTATACCTAAAAAATCACTTATTGTTTGTTGGAAATATCGCAGATGAACCTGGTTTGCAAATATCTGCGCCCCTCATTCACGAAAATCCTGGATCCGATTTAATAAGGCAAGCGTAAAAATCTTTTTTAACAGGTGTGTAAATATGAAACCGGAATTTGTGCATAGACGGCGTTAGCTGTCACTGTAGTTACCGTAAAACTGCGTCTTTGGCGCCACTTGCTTCTTTTGACTGCTGATAACGATTTGCAAGTCACAACCAGACACGTTTCATGTCGTAGTGTAGTGTTTAATAGCGTTGAACATGGCGCAATTTGTACCTACAAACTACGATGTGCTGACAGCATTGATTTTTTGTACCATTTGAAGAAAACTGCTGCAGAATCGTATTGCATGCTTGTCAAAGCTTGCGGTGATCATGCTCTTGGTAAGTCACAGCGTTATGCGTGGTTTAAAAATTTAAAGGTGGTCATTTTGACGTGAGAAACGAAGAACGTGGAAGACCACCGAAAAGTTTGCAGGCAGCGAATTGCAAGCTTTGTTGGATGAGGATGACGCTCAAACGCAACAACAATTCGCGGATCAATTAAATGTGACACGAGAAGTAGTTTCCATACGTTAAGAAAGCATGGACAAGATTCAGAAGGTGGGAAAATAGGTTCCACATGCATTGACTGAACGACAGCAGGAAAACCGAAAAACCGCTTGCGAAATTCTGCTCGCCATGTACAAAAGGAAATCATATCTCCATCGAATTGTGACGTGACAAAAAGTGGATCTATTTCGAGAATCCTAAGCGTAAAAGGTCATGGGTAACTCCAGGAGAACCGGCGACATCGACTGCAAGACCAAAGCGCTATAGACGAAAGACAATGTTTGATGGGATCAGAAGGGAGTGATCTATTATGAACTGCTGAAACCTGGCGAAACCGTTAATACCCAACGTTACCGACAACAAATGATCGATTTGCATCAATCTTTGCGTGAAAAACGACCAGAATATGACCAAAGACAACATAAAGTGATTGTGCTTCACGATAATGTACCCTTCCATACTACAAAACCGGCCAAGGAAACGATTGTGACGTTTTTCTGGGAAATCCTTCCGCATGCGGTTTACTCACCAGACTTGGCGCCTTCCGATTTTCACTTATTTGCATCCATGGGACACACTCTTGCTGACCAGCGCTTCACATCTTACGAAAATGTACGCAAATGGCTTAATGACTGGTTTGCAACACAAGAGGCGCAGTTTTTTTGGTCTGGCATCCATACATTGCCGGAACGATGGCAGAAATGTATTGCTAGCGATTTCAAATACTTCGAATAAAATAGTTCTTTTCTGTACATAAATTCCGGTTTCATAGTTACGCACCTGGTAAGCTGCATTCGCCCATCACAAACATAGCTTTAATAGTTGTGTGCTACTTTAACTGTTATTTGTTAAGCGGACAGTGTTTACGTCAGCATGAGTCGAGCTTTGACGTCGTTTGTGACTATGCCGCCGTCACTTTGAGTTCCTATAGCTCCGAAACTACTCATACTTCTACATCTCTTCCAACGAACTTTTATCTTTTTATGTAAACCCCTGAAGTTTGCTCCATTATATCAGGGACACACTGTATACACATTATGAATTCAATTTCTTAATCCTAATTACTGACATTGAAGTACATGTTTAATCCTAAATAGTATCCTGATTTTCCATTTTTCATAGTGTTCTCTTATAATACATTCCCGATTACACTAACTAGATATAGATAACATGATGTACAATACCATAAGTTCTTACTGTGTTTCGCCACTTGTTACTTTGTACATTACAATTCTAACAAGAAGTTCGGACAGTCTTAGTCAGCTCATTTGAGATACTGTTCTTTGAGATGCTGTAAGTGTTGTTATTATTAGTTTCTATATAACATGTGCTATTTGTTGACCATATCACGTCCAATACGCAAGAACTTTCAGTACAAAATATGTCACACCAATCTTATATTCTCCTCTCACCCCTTTACGCAAGGAAATTCTCCCATACTTTCCCCCTCCGAGCCACAGTATACGTTGCCTACTGTTCTTCTCCATTTCCTAAGTCACCGCAATAACTTGCAGAAGTATTCTATTTATGGCCTTTTACAACTATAACGCTTTTTAGACCCTTCTAGTGGTAAGCTGTAGTAACACGGAAAAGCAAAGCAAGTCCCTTCAAAAGCCTGTGTTTCCTCTTAAAATTTATGGATTCGCAACAGATATATTTCAGTGTCGCTTCTCTACTATAACACCCTCTAAACGAATACTTTGGCCGCCGTTATCGCTCCCTACACATTATTCACTGCATGCATCCCTTAAGATATTGCAAATATCAGAGCAGGCACGAAATATCGCGTAATGCGACGTGACGGACGCGTGGAGAATGGTAATGTTGGTCTCCCCAAAGCCTCTTTGACGCATTGCCTTTTGCGTCTACTGGATGGTTGAATGTATTAGTCAAGAGTAACAGCTTTGTTTTCTTTCACGTCTTTCTTTTTTTTAACCTTTTGGGTTAAAAGATGACAACAATAGAAATTTTGTGTGCATTATCATCGAAACTTAGTGAATTTTTATTAACTCTTTTAATTAAAATTAGTTCTTTTAATTCAGGAAGAATATAATAGAAATTCAACTTCGGTGCATAAAAAAAGTTTTATTTTGAATAATTATTTATTGATTTATAATATAGGCACTGTAAGATAATGGACATTTCATTTTTAAATAATTTTAGGACACCTCCATTTAATTACCTTTTACACGCTTTCCAAAATTTCCACCCAATCAGACCTTGAAAATATTTGTAAATCTTCACACAGGATAAAGTATGAAAACTACAAATGAAGATTGATTATTGCTGTGACCATGAATCAAACATGGATTTTCTACTTGACAGCTGGGTTTCCCAAATATTACACTATCGGGGATGCTGCGTTGGACCAACACTTCTCACGACCAACAGTCCCTCAATCAGCACAAACTAGCATACGACCAAAACCCTAGGAGAAAACCCTGTTTTGGTACAACTCCGCGTTGGTTTTATTCAGTTTTGGTTCGACGAAGTGTTGGCCTAACGCTGTGTTGGTTGAATGCCGTGTTGGCTGAATGCCGTGTTGGTAGAACGCCGTATCAGTTCAACGGCTTGTTGGTCCTACGCATGTAACCCTACACTATCATGACAAGCGCAGTATGCTATGTGTATATAGCATCCCTCGTGCTTCAGATAACTCACCTCAATACTGACTGGTCTTGAAATCACAGCACTCAACTACGTGTGTAGATTTTTATTGAAGAATCTTTGTGCAAATCGTTAAGTTCGACATAATTAATGCTATTTCCTTTTGCTTAAGCACCTTCTATATGACAATTGTTAAAATGTACATTGCAGAGCTGAAACAGGATCACTTTTGTTAACCCGGTGACCCAGTCTGACCTCAACATAGGAGACCCGGTCAGAAAATTGACCGAAATAACCCGATTGACCAAGTCTGGGAAAAATAATTTACTGGTAATTTCGGCGTCATATTTTCCGTGTTCTGGGAGTAACATCTACAGTCCTTGCCACCCCTGATATAAACAGTGTTCAAATGCAAGGAAATAAAAATATGTGCTTTGTCCTCCGAGTTACTGGGTCTAAATTAGGTCAAATGTCAGGCCGGGTCTGAAGTGTAGACCCAGGGACCTGGCGAAAATTTGATCTTAATGACTCGATTGACCCGTTTCAGCTCTGGTATCTGGTCTTGCCGCGTCCGAGAGGAAATCTCATCAATTAATGGGGTGTCCTGATTTCAAGATCAGCAGTGAGTACTTGGTCCACTTGCAGTGTGAAGTAAATTACATCCAAATTTTGGCTTGATGTTCATTTTTGGTACTCTTGGAAGAAAGTAAAGCATGGTTCGTAGAGGGGATAGAACCGAGATAGAAACATATTGGTTTAACTATTTGAGCTACGACGAAATCTTTTTTTTCTTGCTATACTGAACAAGTTCGTGTGGAAAAACAGGTAAAACACATTTTATCAGGGCATTTTGTTAATAAAATATTTGCAAAATGTATTTTTAAAAGTAATCCTGAAAAGTAGAAAGTGCGAAAGAAGCGTTTAAAATTGACTTTCAGAAGTACATAAATTCTTAATCTTTCCTGTGCTCATTGCGTAGAGTTCTTGGGCACAACCGTAAGCTTTTAGGGAAGCTGTGGACAAACTGCGTAAGATAGGTGTCGTAAATTTTTACAATGTGGTTTTCAAATGAGAAAATAGGATTTCATAAGTAAATTTGGATGTCCTGTTGCAACATAAAATGAATTGAATTCAAATATTTATGGCGTTTAGCTATCTGTGGTTCTAATCGTGATAGACTAGGGAAATGATGCGGGAAGAAGTTAAACAGGAGTGCCATCCCAGCATATGAATGGTATGACTGACGATAACCCATGAAAATACTCTAATCAGGATCGTCAAATGTTGTTATCCAACCTAGGATAAAACGAATGCGATACTAATGCTCTGCGAAATAAGCCACGACTGTTCGGTAGCACAAACTCAAATGTAGAGTACTTAAAATATCAAAGACTTTCATCTCTTTAATTTTGTAACAAGTCTCAAAATTAGAGCTTGACTGTATATTATAAAAGGGTCTAGAAGGGTAAGATGGTGAAAGTATCTTGGAAGAAATCGTGATAAAAAATAATACCATATTCAGCTTCAAAAATGATGGCTCTCCACCAAATTTCAGTTCAAAAGATGCTCACTTCATAATAAATTAAAGTGTTGTTATTTTTCTTATAGTTTAGGGATATCTCGGTCGAATTTGTACCTACGAAGACCTGTTTTTATAAAATTAAAGATTGTTTCAAGCTCTAAAAGATGTTTTTTTTTTTTTTTTTAGATTTGTTGGCCCAAAATTAAATTTTTTTAGAGAGGTTGGAAAATTGGAAAATTGAATTAAAAACAAGAGTTGGTTCAAAAAAATATGTGTTATCTATGTTTAGTGGTTCTATAACTGTGATTTCTTAAAAATTTTTTTTAAAGCCGTATAACATAAAATAAAAAAATAAGAAACAGCATTTTCGTCGCGTTTAAGAAGATTTACATTCATTTCTTTAGTTCACAATGGTTCGTGGTGTCCTTAAATCTTACAACGTTAATTTAATTCATTCGCCGACATCATATAATAATGAAATTTTGCACAGAGACGTAAGTCGGCTAACAATACAACATTCCATTGTTACTTTCACATATTTCTATATGTGAATACATTTGAAAAACTTATTTTAATATTTTCATTACATACTTCTTTATCCTAAAATAAATACTAGCCTTTAACAGGGCTGGGTTTGGCTGGTTGCAGAACACTTTAGGATTTGGGCCACAAAATAGTAGCTTGAAAAAAGTATGAACACCGAAATAACCCGAAAAAACTAATAAAAAAGGACCTTCTCAACGGCGCAAATTAACCATAAAACGTCATCACTTGAAGAGTGAGGTTGAAAATAAGACACGTGATCGGGCTTCTTACGTAACACGTGCACTGTAAATTCAAGCTCGAAAGCGCCGTTTGCCAGATCGCCTTCGTGGACTACTGGTCAAGACATCGGGTTCTTGATGAAATGCCTCGGGTTCGATTCCCGCCCGGGACAACACTTTTTCTTTCACAATATATTTTATATGTTCATATTTATAATTTTATAATAGCTAGGATGTGTATAATAACTGATTGCTATTGAAAGCTAGAATGTATCTGGATGCACACCGAGGGAGGTGTGCAAGAGGCACTGTGCACCCGAAAGGAGCTGTGCGGCGAAGCCGTTAGGGGACACAGCTCCCGGTTACCGGTGGGCATACGCAAAAGTTGTTAACATTCCATTCCAGCTGTCAATTTTCTATTTGGTACAGATAAAATTCATTTTATCTTTCTCTTATCCCAATCCCTGTGCTGTTCATTTGCACGGTCGGGACAGTAGCAATTAAAACTTTGTAAAGACATTATTTTCTTAATCAATTCGTACTAAAAAGTAACAAAAAATAATTTTATTCATGCATGATTAAAATAAAACTGATAGGGCGAGCAATATTGAAGAATTTATAAAGTGACTATATATGAGAGCGCGCCCCATGAGTTCTATTTAATCACATATAAACACATTTTTCATTTATTTTTTTTACTACGAATTGAACATTTTTCAACTGAAATTTGGTGGGGAGCCATTCTTTTTGATGATGAATATGGTAGTATTTTCTTTTATCACGATTTCTTCCAAGGCACTTTTCACCATCTTACTTTACTAATCCCTTTCAGATGCTGGTATCTACTACAATCAATCTTTGTCAAGTTAAATTATAAACCTTTGAGTTTTCTAGGTTGTTTACCATATATGTAATAGAAACATCTCAGTGTTTGTACTTGGTGAACTTGGATAGTTGGGATTATATGTTTCATTTGAATGTTTTCTCTATCACAGTGCATGATATACAGAGAAAAAGAGAATTACACTCTTCATCTTTGCATGTTTGGGGAAAGAATAAATATAGAAATTCTTTCAATATGACAAGAGGTTTGAGTGAAACATATTCTAGTTATTTTTTTCGTAATTCTATTTAATGGATAAATGCACTCTCGCTAATCATATTAAACTCATTCAACCAGTAAATTTAGAATAAAGTAATTCTTAAATTTAGAGTAATTCTTAATAAAGAAATAAGGAAATGAATAATGAAAGTTTTATTCAAATGAAATTACTAGTTTCATGATATTAAATAAATACCGGGTGGTTACAATTAAAGTGATGTTATTCACGGTGGTCCAGCGCGGGCTATAATCAACGTATTATATTTGAAGTCGGTAAATATGCTAATGAACCATGCGGAAGCGAGTTACGCTGGAAAAAATATTAGTTACAATTTCCACCACCAGGGGAAAATGTGGCGCAGTATTGGTAAGAAGCACGTGGAAATTGTACTGAATGTATGGATAAGATGATGATCTAGGGCGAAGAGGTCAAACATGTGAGATAAATGTAATGCAAACAAGGTGAAGAGCAGTTGATGGTAACAAATGGTGCAAAGGAAACAACTTTAGGAACAATGTGAGGGGAGCAAATGGTGACACTTCATGGTAAGAAAATGTGCAATGGGAAGAACTTTATTAGCATTTGCGGTTACAGTGAATAATTTACATAGCATGTTCCATATGTCCACCAGAAACATCGACGACATGTTGCATCCGCACAATGGCATGCGCAACAGTTCCTCGAGGCATTTCCGGCGGAATTGTTGCTAATGTGACCTTATGCTGTCCTTGAGATCAGCCAGAGACAAGACATTTCCCTGGTAGACCCGTGCATTCAGATATCCTCCCAGCCAGAAGCCACATGGATTTAGATCGGAGGATCTTGCTGGCCACGCATCTGGAAAACCTCGGGAGATGATGAGATCCGCAGTGAAGGTTTCACGAAGCAGATCTTTCAAGTGGCGACCGATGTGCGGTGTGCCCCGTCTTGAATGCACAGTAGTCTATAAACAGTTTCGTTCCTGTCACGCAGGCATCACATGTCGCACTAAAAGGTCCCTATAACGTGCCGATGGCACGGTACAGGTGACAAATCCTTGGGGTGTCATCTCCTCAAAGAAAACCGGGCCAATAATGAACATTTCTGTGAATCCATACCACACAGTCACGTACGCACAGTGTAATGGCTGTTCCTGCACAACACGGATTATCCGAGCCCCATACCCGACAGTTGTAAGTTGTGAGCACCCTCTAGTGCAAAATGCGCCTCATCAGTCCACAGGATAACCCACGGCCACACGTCATCCACTTCCATCAGTGCCAAAAATTGAAGGGCAAACGCAAGGTGTTGCTGCGGATCTTGGAGTTTCAGTTGCTGTACAGGGTGAATCTTGTAAGGATACCAGTGTAAAATGCCTCACTGTTGACCATGGGATGGCAAATTCCCGTGACACTGCCCGAGCACTGGTAGTGGAATATGGAGCACGTGCTGCGTGGTCCACAACAGCCACAGCAACCTCTTCAACAACCTCCGTTGGAATGGGCCGTCGTCCTCTTCCTGGAGCCACACTCAAACCACCCGTTGTCTCAAATTACAGTACCAACTTCTTTAAGTCATTTTTTGATATCGGTCCTCTTCTAATTCCTTTCAGACGCCGATATTTCCTCAATGCTGCACTATAATTGCTCCCGTTCTGATAAACCAATTTTACAAACAATGCACGGTCTCTGTTATCAATAGCCATGGTGCTCCTCAGGCGATAGTGTGTGTGAAGTGTGAGCTCGCGTGTGTTACGGCCTGTACAGCGCCACATTTTCCCCTGGTGGTAGAAATTGGAACTAATATTTTTTCACAGCGTAACTCACTTCCGTTTGGTCTCATTAGCGTATTTACCGAATTTCAATGTAATATGTTGATTACAGCCCGTGCTGGACCGCCGAGAATAGCGGCACTTTAATTGTAATTTGTAACCAGCCGGTATTTTAGGAATTATTTCCAAGACATAACTAGTTAATTTTAATTTCTCAGAAACACATACAATATAGAAGCTTTATGATACTTGTAATAAAGAAGAAAGTTTCTTACATCTTTGCAATTTCTCTTAGTACGTTTTGAGTCGCGACTTTCTCGATACAAAACATCTTGGAATCTGTCTCAAATGGAATATTCACCTCGTTAGTTCTTTGAAATGTCGTTGAACATAAATCTTCTAAGAAGTTGTTGGCACACACACACATACACACACATAAAAAAAACAGGTGACGGTTATAAAACAGGTATAAAAAGGCAAACAAATATAATAAGATATTACGAAAAATATAACATTGGTTCTAGGAAGAGATCTTTTATACACCACTTACTTAGATGCGCAGATATGAAAAACGGTAAAGAAAAATGTAAGATAAAGCTGAAAGAGATTTTTACCCCTACGAAGTTGT
The DNA here is from genome assembly GCA_022664845.1 of Lepisma saccharinum. Classification (NCBI taxonomy): domain Eukaryota; kingdom Metazoa; phylum Arthropoda; class Insecta; order Zygentoma; family Lepismatidae; genus Lepisma; species Lepisma saccharinum. Next base: position 10,170 of record JAGDQP010023808.1, on the reverse strand, counting down.
TTGTATCTACATGCTGATCCAAATTCTACAATTTAAAAAGGAAATATATATAATCATATTGACTTTTCGTTATTGTAGCAACGTTAAAGAACTAGCGGGTTTGACCGTCATATTGGATTCAAATAAGAACAAGTATTTCGTACATGTGCAACGCTTCCCTACTCTGATGGTATTATAAAGCGATATATAAGGCTAAAAGAAACAGGTTTAGAAAATTACTGAAATATGCATCATATGCATTTTCACACAGTGTCAATACTAATAGCATACATATATCTTAAAAGCCTAGTTTTATTAAAAACTACTTCTTCTTTGAAAATTAACAAATCGCACCAATGTTAGTTGAATTTTACGGCTGCTGAGTCGTTATTACTTACTTGCTATGACATTTCTTAGGATGCAATAACTGATTTGACTTCTTATAATTAAGCTATTATTAATTAGTTAATCATTGATTATGAACTCTCAAGAGCGCTACAGTGAAACAAATATAAAATTTACCATATCGCACTTTTGAGGAAATTCGGGACTTTAATATCTTTCTCCGGCGACAACCCTCAAATTTCGGACTTCTCTGGGAACTGATAACAACGCAGAATACATCTTGTCTCAATAACCCGCGTGAAAGGAATGTTTATTTTGTCCTACGCACAAGTAACAAACGAGAAACACACACCGATGGAGAGAGAGAGTGTGTGTGAGTGGGGAGGAAGGTGTACAACACCGCCTTCCACTCTCTGCGCAAGCCAATCTTTAGTTTTTTTTCCTATTCCGTTTCAACCCGGATCTACTTTTTCAAAAGTAAAAATATAGAATGATATTTCTGGACTCTACTTCATCTCACTAGGCTAGTCCAGTGGAACGGTGTGAGACTTCTAACTATTACAACTGGGCAACAGAGGTTCAAACTCTGTTCTTACCAAAGATATTTTTGCAAGACGAAACTGAACAATCGAATAATAACTTCCGTTCGTAAACGTCGAATACTAATTCCGGCAAAATAAAAGAACACCAAAAGAAAACGCCTGCGGCGACACATTTACTGTCCTTGCAGAAAAGGAACAAGAAGATGATTAAGGAATATTTGTTGGAAAATGCTAAATGAAGTATTTGTGAGTTAACAGCGTAATTACCAATAAGTCATTGACATTAAGCGTTAATATTTCCTGTCTTTATTAACACAGAACAACTGTTACGTCTGCCCCGCAGGCCTTTGGCATTGTAATGTGTGGTGTGCCGATCCGGGTGGTCGTGCGGGCTAGTGCGATAGTCTAGCGACTCCAGGATCGCGGGTTCGAATCCCGCCTTGGGCATGGATGTGATTTTAATTGTGTTGTCAGTAGTTAGGTATGAAACAGTAAAGGTAAAATTGGAATAGGGAAAACTGAACAAATTGTATAAGAAAATGGCCCGCTTAGGGCGAACTAAGTTTAAAAATAAAAAACAAGTGGTGCAGTGGATCCTTCTTGACTTCCCATTCCGGCGATTCAGGTTCGATTCCCACCCAATGCGGTATTTTTTCGACTAAAATTATAGCTTCAACTGTTTACAGAACTCAATCAGAGATTCGTCTCGGTTTGGAGAGAGAAGAAGCATCACTAGCTATAATTAGAAAGTAAACAATGTGTTTGCATTTGTTCTTTAGCATAATAATGAATCAATCTAGTTTCAATGTTTTCATTGATCTTTCTCTATCGTTATTTTTCTTTTGATGACTTCTTCCCTTCCTCTTTTTTCTCTTTCACTCTTACTAATTCTCTCTCCCATACACACACGCTCTCTTTATATGAGTGTGTATGCTTGTTTATTCGATTTCTGAAGATTACAATAAACATTAATTTATTCCTGTCGTAAGGAAAATTGCCTGGTACTAATTCTGTCAGTATAGACAGCTTTCCTAGAACTTTCCGATTGCTAAACCAACGCTATATCGACTGAGCTACGGCCACAAAATCCATCTCGGTAATATTGACCCGGCATTAAGAAGCAATATCCCAATTAACAGAGCGACAGGTTCACATAGATAACAGAGCGACAGGCTCGGTGTGTTTGCATCTTATTTATAGTTTTAGGCATCTATGGATCACTCCGGGATAAGGTTGTGGGAAATGCGGTACGGAGACGGCCAGGTCCTAAATTGAAGGTGCAATCCCGGTACATGTCTGATGTGCCTGAGGAAAACACTGGGAATACCTACGTCACGACAGTCATCCGCTGGTATCGAACCGAGGACATCCCGAAAACGAAACGAACGCTCTTTCAAGTAAGGTACGGCACACACACAACTATTTCTCTGGTAAGAGATAGAGCTTAATTTATTTATCTAGATGTTCTTCATATGATGCTCAAAGATCCATTCTTTTTCTATGTCTCTTGAGTATATACATGTTTATTATATATATATATATATATATATATATATATAGAGAGAGAGAGAGAGAGAGAGAGAGAGAGAGAGAGATATCACATTTACTGAAACTTTGCACGCAACACATTTTGCGCATTTTGCTACTAACATCTTTGTAAATGATACACGTAAATAACAACATATTATGAGAGATTATAAGTATGATTATTGTGCCTTATTGTTAAGAACTGATGAAAAAAAAACATTTTCTCTTGTCTTCTCTTGTCTTTCATATGAATTATTTGTCCCTCCTTCTAGATATTTGTAGCTACAATTCACACAATAATGGGCATCCACCATACAATTCTTCATTATCTGAAAGGGTGAGGAAAACCATGACTCTAAAACTGGTAGGACCTTTTCAATTGCTTAGAATTCTCTATTTGTCCCCCCACCCACCGATCTCAGTAAATACAAGTCAGGCAGAGATTAACCATACACTGTTCGAATCCTCATGGTCTGAGAGGGTGGCGAAAACTATGACTTTTACTCGTTTCGAAGAGTTCCTAAAAACACATTTGATTTTATAGAATGGGGTTTGTTTTTTCTATAATAAAACCATTACTTTCTTTACTATTATTATTATCATTGTCTTAATGCTATATTTAGCAATGCAAAGCTGAAATTCCTAACCTTAGCTTTTCCGCACGCTAGGCTACTCGGTCGCGCGACCAAATTGCATACCATGCTTTCTTCTGGAGCACCACACGCGAGGTGACTTGGTCGCAACGACAGGAATTGGTCGCCGAGAGAATCCCAATGTCCGCGATTCCGAGGACGATATGAGGGAGGAGCCAAAGTCTTTTTGTATGCATTCTTATGGATCACCGCCCCTAGGCAATTTGGTCGCTCTCTTTTGAACAAGGTTGAAAGATGTTTTTATTGGCGACCTCTTTTTTGCCACGACATATGAGAAACTCAGTAAAGAAGAAAGAAGTCAGCGATATAATTTTACTTATTTATTTGCATTTCCCATAAAGTTTCATCAGTGCCGAGTGGTAAACATCTTTGCTTCTATTCATTACTTTTTATGTGGTCACGACAGAGCTCAATAGAATATCTCGCTTCGAGTAGCAAAGTCCGTCTCTCTCTCTCTGTCTCTCTGCATATATACTGAAGTGTCAAAAGTAATGGGATACTTACCTAATAACGCGAGGGACCCCCCCTCCAGCACGGCGAAGTGCAGCCACTCGACGTGTCAGGAACGTGACAAGGTACTGGTAGTCCGCTGGAGCTGGCGGGATATGCATCAATGTACTCTCGATTGCCGTCCAAAATTCGGTGGTTGTTGGAAGTGGAGGATCCTAGGCACGAATAGCCCATTCAATGGCATACTTCATGTGATCGATAGGGCAGCCGGCTATGTAGGCAGCCAAATGATGCGTTGCAAGTTGCTAGTATGTTACTAAAACCAGTCTCACACCATTGTGGCCCGGTGACATGACGCATTGTCATCCTGGAAAATCTCATTGTTGGCAAGGTACACGAAGTATATAAAGGATTGTAGATGGTCACCAAGTAGCTAAACATAGCTCTGACCGGTCAATGTCCATTTGACGTAGGCCAAAGGACCCAAACCATGCCAGATAAATGCGGTCCACACCATGATGGAGCCACCAGTAGCTTGCACAGCGCCTTGGTGACAATTTAGGTCCATGGGCTTATGGGTTTGCACCATACCCAGACACTACCAACGCGCGTACCAATTAGAAACGTGACTCATCTGACCACGCTACAGGAACGGGTAGGCTTCCTAATATCGATCAGAATTAAGCTGATAAGCGTTGTTGTTTACATACATGCACAAATTGGAATATTTTAACTTATTCGGAGATGCAGTTTCATACTTCTCACTGAATCCCTGTTCTTATGAATAGGTATGCCTCAGTATTTAATTTCATGATGTATGCCTGTGCATATGGTGCGAGTAATATTACTTTTGACATTTTTGTGCGCTTAGAAAATTACATTTTAGTAACCAGTGCAGAGAGTGTTTACAATCCCTTGTTTTGATGGAGTTTTTGTATCAAATTCAATAAAGTGACGCTTAGAGAAATATAGTTTTGTTGACTCATTAAATGAAGGCGAAACAACGGTAGACAGTTGGAAGTTGATAATTACATTCACATGTATTGTAGTCCTGCATGTACAATGGTATTACATACGTATTAATGACGTCTCGAGTATGAAGTACCTCAAATGTTACGCAACACGCCCTTTCATAACATGTATCTATTAAACTAAAACACACAGACACACCGTTCTTGCACTGAAACAGAACCCTGTATACTAAGAAATGTTTCAGGCGTTAAGAAAGCAAACATCAATCATCAGTCAGGCACGGTTGTAAAATATAAGTCTATATCCAGAGGTCGGAAAAGCAATTCTTCTAAAAACTATACATTTTTCTACACATAGCTCATTTATATGATCTATTGCAACTTTTTCTTGTGTCAGTAGAGATCATTTATGGCTACTTATTGAAAATGATAAAGAAATTCTTTATTTAAAAGCTCAGAAGTTTTGTTTAAGAATAGCAGCATATTCCGAAGATGTCAGTTTTTTCTGTGTCGAGCAACACTGTTGGTGGAGGGTGGCATTGGGATTATGTTTTTCCTTTGTACATTAAGTTATTCCATATTTCCACCCTCAAAATGTTTGAAATGTCGGAAAAAACTCAACAACTTGACTATACCCCGAATTTCTGAAAATTTAAGTTCGAATTCTGATCGTCAATTTTTCATTATATGTGAATAATAATACTGAGAAGAATTGATTTCCTATTTTTCCCCAGGGTGGCCGAATGTAGGCAAATTGTTGAACGTTTGGGATATTTGCAACTTCCGTTTTCTTTTTCTCGTTGAATATGGCATAGAAAGGTAGATAGACATAAAGCACACCCCGCAGTACCACTCCCTACTCAGAGTGTTGTCAGGGTTCATTCTTATACTAGAAATATATATTTTCGAAAAATACCACTAATATTCCTGAAGATATCTTGTAAACTTTTAAATAGAAAATTTGCAACTTAATTATTATTAGCGACCTAAACGAGCTTGTGAGCATCTAATAAGGACGGGACCTACAATATTTGACAAAGTGGGTTCAGAACCATCCATTTCAATGACCTTAGTTGGAATTGAAACCGTGACCAAGCGTACAGGAAGCGAGCACGCTAGCCTTTCGGCTACGCCGAAGTCAAACAGGGAATGTCTTTATAGTTTTCGATAAACAGACACACAGCTCTCTAATGACAGCAAACACTGTTGCAATCCGTTACATAAATCAGTATTGTGCAAGGAAATATATAGTTTGTTAAAATATGTTTCCTCCACCAGAATTTTACACATTTTTCTAAATTATGATAGATGTTTTGTTGTTATTATCTATTAAAAAAATTCTCAATACACAGGGTTATATTTCAGTGCAAAAACGGTGTCTATGTGTTTTAGTTTAGTAGTTACATTATATGGAAGAGTGGGTTACGTGATTTTCAGGACAACCGGTAGTGTGTGTTGTCATGGCAATGTGGAATGAGCATTTTGATTTCTGTCAACGTTCGTGCGCTGTACGCGCAGTTCACATTTGCGTGATGACTCACATTGTTTATGACATTATTAGTACTTATGTTCAAAATTACTATAAAATCATTAGAAAGCATATTGTTACCACCTTTAAGCCGTCTGTCTACTTTTCACAATTATATACCCAACATCCGTTTTGTGAGTAGAGTTGGTTTTGAGAATTAAACGCAGCAGTGCTTCAATATAATTTTAGCATTCTATATTAGTCATACAGAATCTTGTGCCTTTCAGTTCGTTTTGACGGAAAATTTGCCTTCCTAAATCCTCTCAAAAAGTTTTTCTCTCACTTTTCCTTTTAACTTTCAACGTCATCTTTTATCATACAATTTCAGTGCTATCAACGTCTAAACAAATTTACTATTTAAAAGAATGATTATGAAATACTCTTTAATGGTGAATATGTTCTATCATACATAAGACTAAGGTAAGTTCTATACATTTTTGTATTCAAATTTTGAAGTGACTAGTTTAGTCAAAGCATTCTATAAAATTATAACAACAACATGAATAGCAATGTCTTTTTCAAAAGAAAAATAAAGTTCTTATACAGATATTCAGAACAAAAGCTTTTCTTTTTGAACTCTTTCTATTGGCTGTACGTGTCCCGTGTGATAAAAATTTAAACACGAAACCCTACTGATGTTTAAACATAAATGTAAACAAACTTTTCTATAAACTTTAAGGCAAGCAGTTGTCATTTTTTTCTAACTCTGTCTATAGATTTCATTTTTTTTCGTGTGCGAAAAATGTCCACTTCTTCCAATGCTAATGCAGCGAGAGAAGGGGAATGGATGGTTGTTTCGGCAGTAGCCCTCCTGCTGAGCTAAAGAGTGGGAGCTTATGCAAAAAGTATGTTGAGCGCGATGTTTGCTTCCTTTTCTTCTTTCAGTAGGAGCACTCAAGAGATGCATAATGGGAGAAATGTCCCAGGCATCACCCGAGTCTTTACAGGAAACTCTTGCACACTCACAAACACTCCCACATAAACATGCACACTTTACGCTCAAAGAGAAGGAAAAAAAACAGTCTGTCAGCAACATTTGTCAGCGTCGGTCCATTACCCTTCTCTTACGACATTCAACAATATTTATCCAAGGCCACGTTCGTGTATTTTATGTGAGGTTTCTCTCACACAACTGATATGGTGCTGGGGTAGTTGCTAAGTACTGAGATCAGGTATTCTTTGTGTAACATCTGAAAAGTCATTTTGCATAACATCTGACATTTTAGCAATACTTCGATACATACAGACTGCATTTTTATTACCATAACTTAACGCTAATAAGAAAATGTTTTCATTTGCTTCTACGATTTTAATTATTTTTTCTGAGTACCATGGAGCAATCACATCGTTTGTTTTTAAGTGCATAGTGTATAGTTACAGAAGAGATATCTGTGTCTTGAGTAACAACTTAATATCACGGACGGAGGCGCAATACGAGTAGAATTTCTAGTTGCATTTTTAGCCTTCGGCAATTATGAATCAGAGTATATTGCAATTAAATCTAGATTCCCTTGTCTTTTTTAATTTCTACTGAGGTAATACTAATAACAACAACTACTATTTCTATTTAAAAAATGCCAAGTTCAACTTCCATTAGTGTTTAGGAAGTGTTCAAATTACGATTACCACCCTACGTAATTAAACTGGAGATACCATTATGTCTGGAAACTTACTGTTATTTACAACATAATGTTATATCTGTAGATTGTGGGAGGTTGATAATTTCTTCAGTTAAACATCCAAAGTTTAAAATATTTATCTTACCGAGAATTCGTATTACATAACAAATTGTACTGCATACTACTATTATAAGTTTGTTTTTAAATTTCTCACTAATTTGTATTATATAATGAAGTTTATCATTATATTCACCTATTGGTGTTATTAAAGATGTTATATCCATCCATAGATGTTATGTTATTGATACCAGAAAGCAAAAATACGGAAGTGGAATATTTGTCCCTTGTGTCGTCCAACACAATATAAGTGGTACGAGTACCAAGTCTACTTACAACAGCAATTGTGACTAGGTTTTTCTCAGATTTCACTGCCAAGGAGGATTTAAGCTAATTAGACACTTCCAGTGTTCACGAAACCTTCGAAGAAATACCCAATCGTTTACTGTATTCTTGATCCCATGGCATGAGTTGAAATCTCTCAATAATTCCCTTTTATTTCTCCAAGTTTTGTGGCAGTAGAGTATGTGTGTTACAGTAATTTAATGCATGCACCATCGCTGGCATTTAAGTAATGCTGCCGAAAAAACCGAATCGTTTCCTTCCCTGGTTAAAATTTAAGTTTCGTTCAATAAGATTAAGAATAAGTTTAGTGAACATTTTGAATAGAACTAGTAGTAACCTAACTGTTCTGTAGTTCTCAATGAGTTATTGTGCCCTTTTATGTGCAACAGAATTATAGCATTTTATTATTTCTACTTGAGGGTGTTTTCCCCTTCCTGAGGCACACTGAGAACAGTTTGTCAAGTCTTTCATCACTGTTTCACCTTCCAATTTAATCGTCTTGGTGCCGAATCTACAAGTACCTCCTCCTAGAATCTACAATCTCCTGACAAATACGTCTTTCAATCCCTCTAGTTATTTAATCAACTTCTTTTATGACATCTGGCTGGAACTTCTACAATCCCATTCTCGTTTCGTAGTTCTTCACCGCAGTAATAAAATTCTATATAGACATTTTCGAATATTTTTATAATATCCTCCTTGTTTCTAGTTACATCTATCATTTGTTCATCAATTATTTGTTCTTATTATGATCTGTTGTTTTGTTTTGTTTAGAGTCTTGCGTTCCTCGATTGTATTCCTAACAAAATTGTTTTTGTATCGTAGCACGTTAACTCTTATTTTCTTCCATAATGTCTAATTTATTCCTATGTATTCAACACTACTTATGTTATATATCTTCTTTTGTTTTCTTTCTTTCCTCCATTAAATTTTCAGTTTCTTCTAGGATTTAACTCTTTTTTCTCTTGATTAGATAAGAAAAAAGTAATTCTATCTGCGATAACAGCACTATGGCTTACTCCCGTCCAGATATTTTCCCCCTTTGGTTGCGTTTTATTTAGCGGTTTCTTATATTATATCACTGCCAGTCAGTATTTTATTTCTGTTATTGATATCATCTTGTTCTTCTAGTTCATCCAGGACTCCGAATCTGTTTTGCAGTTGTATCTCCCAGATAGGAGAGTACGCTTGAATCAAGCCTGTTTCCCTGCAGAACATGTCCACAGATAGTAGAGGTCAAACATGTTCATAGAAAAGTAGTGGATGAATGGTAATTCACCTTACTTTTTGAACTCTTGTAAGGCAAGGGTTGCTCTGATACGCAAAATAACTACATATTTGTAATTAGATTAGTTTTGTCAATTACACAGTATTGAACAGTACTGCTTATGTTTAGCTTTTCTTTAATTTTGGTTCTATTTTTAGTAAATAACAATATATATAGAAACAAATATATTACAGTCCGAACTTATAAGGGCAAACTTCCATTAAGCTTGTCAAGTGCCAACTAGTAAGTTTGATTCAAATTTATTTATATCAGACAAACTTGATGAAAGCTTTTGCACTTTTACGAAAATCAAGCTTGTCGTAATATTGCTTGTTATGTGGGCTAGAATGTATGTCTTTTCGTCGCTAATTTTTTTTAATCTAAACCTTGCAATTTTCCTCTAATAAGTTACATCATCGCAAGTCTCGTGCTTAGTTTAAACTAATCTCGCCATCCGATGATCATTCGAGATTTTGAAACCGTTCAAAACAAAGAAATGGTGTACGATTTCCCTATTATTCGATAAAATATAACCTATTTAAATGTTGGTCCAATTCTGGCCTTTTCATGTCCACGTCCCCTGGGGCTTCTTCTTGAATATTGTATTCCTTTTGAACAGTCGGTTGGCTTCCGAAAATTCGACTAGACAATCACTCTTTGGTTTCTTTTGCCAAATCCAAAATTTAAAACTTTCGTGTCACTGCTGCGCTGAGTTCATACTTTCGCATTGAATTCTCACATTACTATATTATGATGCGATTTATTTTTATCGAAAATATTATGTATTTCCTCGCATAAATCTTCAACTTCCTGCTCCGAATGTGAAGTTGTTAGATAATAAACTTGTATAGCTTCCATAATGTATACCTTGTTTACCTTTACAAACG
>JAGDQP010023807.1:0-28703 GCA_022664845.1 Lepisma saccharinum | reverse complement strand
TCTCTCACTTTCCAACACTGCAGCCAAAGGAATCTTATAACTGCTTTTAAAAAGTAACAAGCACCATTTATGACTATCAGTCATAAAAAGGTTGGAAAATATTTTTCTATAAAGCTTGCAAATTGAGTATTTTGATGATTTTTTTTTTAAGGAAGAACAAAATAACACAATATTTAAAAATGAAAGTGGGCACATTTAACGTAGCTCCACAGCATACTAAAAGAGAAATAAGTAAAACTATAAGAAATTATATATTATTGAAGCAAGGTAAACAACTTTTAGAAGCGAAAACAACCTGAGTTTATATATCAAGACGTCCCTTTATGAAAAACCAACACTTTTGTTCATCCCCATTATTCTGGATTGAATCATTAGACTTCTCTACTCAAATTGATTCCAGAACTTTTTAAACTTAAATGTAACCCATACAAATGCATACACAACGTGTGATCAAGCCCTGTCATGGCCTAAACTTCGTTAAATGCGAGTTTCACCAATTAGAAGTGACACTTCCGTTAACGTACGGAATCCTATGGATACAGCAATGGATTTGGCCCTTAGAACACTACAAATTACAGAATGAAACTAAATCAAACCTTTCCATTTTGGTCCAATGTTTAGCACACTCGCGTTCCTTCCGCGTGGTCCTAAGTTAAATGTATGTGGAGGTTTACTGAACGGAGTGGTTCGGAGCCCAATTTATAAAAAAGAAATTGCAGGTCCCGTCCTAAGAAGCTCTGAAGCTCACGATGTTAATAAAAATGTAATCAATCGATCAAAACAAAAACAAAACTGGTATGCATCCTCAGGATAGCACAGAGAGAAAACAGCCATTATTATCTACTAGCAAAATTTTGAATTGGGTTAAAAATATATGAAAATTCGATGTTGGGTTAATGGAAGGAATTAAGTTTCAGGAATTACCTTTGTTAAGTTATACGGATAAGGATGAAACAGAATATGATAATTTAGACTCTTATTGTGGAAAAAGGAAGTGTCTGATGACTATCACTTGAATATCCAGAGGTTTTTTTTTTATTATTTCATTTCCCTAAAACAAAATTTCTCATGGCTGTTCAGCGGCAGTACTGCAAGGCCCAGCCAGCCCCAGAGGCAAGCAGACAAGAAAGCAACTGGTCCAGTTGTGATGCTCTCGCCACTTGCACCTAGTTCTTCAGCTTCCAGTTTAACGCCTTCGAGAGTGGCGGGAGAGGAGCATCATCAGCCCACACGTCGTCTTCCTTCATTGAATTATGACCGGAAGGAAACCCGCGGCCATTTTTACATGTACACGGACACGCAGTCTCTGTTATAAGAAGCGTATAAACGATGATTACAGACAAACAAAAATAAGAAGGGATTATTATGATTCAATACTCCGTTCTCTCTGATACATTCACAGTAAAATATACAGCCTGCCTGGAGATAAAATCGGAGTAGGTAAAACACCTCACGTCCTCGTGTACAAGCTGAATATAATTATTAAATAATTGAATGTGCAGTAATTTCTCTGCAAAAGAATATTTTAACAATACAGATACGAGCTCGCCTACAACTTTCGAATTAACCGTTCTTGAAATTAAATCACCTGTATTATGTTGGCGAATTACAAAAGACGCTTATACCAAACAATTTACTTATTGGTAATAGGTTGAGTACTAGGTCAGAATATTCGAAGAACTAATGCATACTTCTGTAAATTAGATTAACCCTTGTTTCCATCAGATATGAAACGGGGCTGTTTTAACGGACCCGTACGTAACTGATCAGAAATACTGTATGAGAACAATTTCGGACTAACCTAAACCTGACGGGAACTTATGGTTAACTTTTAACATAACGAAAGTAGCTCTATTCTATTAAGGACACTATATGTCTTACAAAATACAAAGTCAAAATAATCTGATTTCAAAATCAAACTGTTACTTATAATTTTCACAGTTTTATTCAAAATAATGTCCCTCCTTGAGGTCAATACGGATATCAATCACTTGCGATCTCAACAAAACAAAACAGTGCATTGTGTTGCGTTTTCGTGAGAATTTTGTAGAAGATTTCAAGTGCACGACATCAAGGAAAGGGGATTATAGCAGGAATGACATATCTTCCCCTCTTGAAATACATTATGTAGGTCCGTACTTTTCGAAAGTTAATTGTCTCATCTCTTCATGAATATAATATGTTAATATAGTAGGAGCACTTCGAAAGTCATCGAACCTATCGTCAACTTCGATTCATCGCTGTAATTATTTTAGAAATTAATTATGGAAATAGGGACGTTCAATCGTCAGCTGCCATTGTATGTATGTACTACTATTTTAATATAATAAATGTTGACGTATCGTTTATGGTATCATTTATGATTGACTACTCTGCTTATATAACTGCATGAGTTCCGCTTCCAAGTATGACTTATCGTAATCCAAGCAAACTTCATATCGTTAGCAATAGTAACTTTGTGCATGAGTAACGACCTTCAAATCTTTAGTTAATATCATCAATCACCAAATACTGATGCTATCTAACATGTATTATACATAAATATCTACCTGACTATATTATCCACATGTATCCCATAACGTCTCCTCTATTATTTCTTCCAACTGACGTACGTAACATGAACAATTGCCAATTAACATAACTGTCTATGACACCGAAGAGTAACTGAAGACTATCCTATCATCTGGGGATCAATACACTTCACTGAATTCATGATCTAGGATTGAAAGTGAAAATCAAGGGAAACTCAAGAACTCCAGAAGCTTTTATTTAATGCAGCTCTGGAGGAAGTGTTCAAAATTTTAAACTGGAATGAAGCTGGAATAAAAATTAATATTAAACAACTTAATTATCTTAGATTCGGTGATGATATAAACCTCATTACTTCAAGTGCAGAAGAACTACAAATAAAAAGGAAGAATTGAGTAATGAAAGTTTGAAAATAGGACTTGAAATTAAGTAAAACAAAAGTGATATACAACCAACACGACGAAAATAAAATAAATGAAAATTCACGAAGAGAAGCTTAAGTGACAAGTATGAATGAAAAGATGAATATGTTTAACTAGCACAGCTGAAATCATCAAATGCTAAGATTACTGAGGAAATAAATAGAAGGTAAAACGTCATGGAGTTCCTTTCGAAGACTGAGCCTTATTTTAAAAAAACAAGTTGTCAATGTATCCCCAGCGTAAAGTGTAGAATCAGTAGCTCTTATTTGTTATGTCGTAAGAATGTAAATCATAGATATTGAATGTTCAAACGACTTGAAGATTAAGAGTTACACAATGAGCAACGGAGAGATATACACTAGATATAGTTAGCAGACACAAGGCGACATGGATACGATCTCAAACAAAGGTAGAAGATTGCGAAGAAGATGGAAATGTGCTGATCACATAACTAGAAGATAAAGATGGACGACAAATGCTCTACATTAGATTCCCGAAGAAAAACAGCGAGGCAGAAGACGGCCAAATGAAATCAAGCGTTTCTTAACTATGCAGATGAGGACAACAGCTAACCGAAATTTGTAGGGAAAAAATGAAGAAGACCAAAAAAAATGCAGTATTGCGGCCTGAGTATTAGATGTCTGAAGGCCATAAACAAAATTCAATTCAATTCAATTCATGCAGTATTGGGTAGAGAATGGTTCAATATGATGGAATTTCAGACTTTGACTTCCATTAGTATCATCTAAAAAAATTCCAAATTTTATCTACAAACAACAATCGCCTTCTTATATAGTAATTCTAATGAACTCTCCCTTCTCAGCATTTTTCGATTATCAGAGTATTCAGGTCTAAACAGTACTTCGATTGCTGAAGAAGACCATTGTTTTCCTATATTGCTGTGCTTTGAAATCATTGCAGTTTTTTCCAATAGAGTGGTGAGAAGACAGATTCGTGGTCCATAGATCCTTGAGTAACGTAAACGGATGGTGGAATACTATTACCTTGCATCGGATGGAGATAATGTTACCATAAAAAACGAAGATTAGTGTTTTAAGTGAAATTAAAAAAAAAAACTTTTGTCCCAATGGTTAAATAAACGCAGGATCTCTTGACAACAAGGCAACGAAGAGTCGAGTTTGGCGAACATGAAACCTTTATCATTCATTTGTGGTTTGAAATAACTGTATGTGAAAAGAGCTTACTCTATTTTACCTACAATAGAAAAAAACTTCTGGCGTACTTGTAATTCTGGATTCGTTTGTAGGGCTGGAGTCTGTTGAGTTTCGGTGTTGTCCTACATTAATTAGTAATATTGGAAAGCTATGGATATGAAAAGAACTCCAGCCACCAAAGGTAAAAAATGCGGTGATTGGATATTATGTACTGACCACGCATAGCTACTTGGCAACATCTGCTTGTATAGAGGTTTAGTAACGGGAGATGTATGGTGGTTTCTGTGTCAAAATAAAATGAAATTATTTATGTAAGACTTCGTTTAAAATTCTATACTTCAACAGTTGAATGTTTTTGTTACAAAAATAACTTCATGACATTGGATAATTAGAAATTTTCACTATTTTATGGTATAAATAATATTTGTACAGTGTTTTAAGCTAAAAATAGTTAAAATACTGCTATGCACACAGTTATGTTTATACATATATACTCCAGCACTAAGTCCGTGGCACTATCAGTTTTTTTATTCCCCACTCTCTTTTTCTCCCTCCTCGTATGTGTATGTCTGAGTATTTGAAGTGCACGATGAAAACCGGAGGATGTAACGCCCCTCTATCGTCTGCGATGAGAAGTTCTGGTTCTCCCATCCATTTCAGCTATTGGCAATGACGTAAATCATTTTCTGGCCGTCGGAACAGAATTCTTTCTGACAAGGTTTTATAATAAGCAGATGCGAAAAACGCTTCCTTCCTTCAGGTCTTGCGAAGCCAATGTTCTTCTACTTCTGGACGACCGCATGTATCCATCCTCTTTCATTAAGTCAGCAATTTAGTTGAACCAGTTTTGAGTTCTTTTTTTTGCTTTGCAGCTGCGAGGGATTGCGTGCAAATAAGGTTGTCCAGTGTTGCCGATTAATGTTAAGTAACCATTCAGGAGGAAAACGACCAAAAATGCTCTCGTTTGCCATTGGCGTGCGAGGGAGAGAACAATTGCATGTAGCAAGTATGCACCTTCAGGGTGCATTTACGTTGCATGTAAAATAAAAGGACTCGTAAAGAGAAAGTGTCCTTTAAACAATATCCATGATATAAGTCTAAAAGAAGTGAGGTACAAAGTTTTCCAATTAGGATGGATATTTTGTTCCCTTTTTCTCAAAGTAATATATCAATGCCATAGGCCTCGCACCTGAGATTTGAGCCTTTTTTGTGTTCGCATTGCTGTATTATTTAATGATTCAATACGACCACATACTAGATTTATTATTATACTCCTACTTTGTGAGTAGGATCTTAAAACTGCAATCAAAGCCAAACTCTTTCTTCACTGAACATATTCACTTTGTATCAAGACTAATATTCTAAATGAGCCAGAAAAATGATTTGGAACCAGCCGGAAAACCAGCTATGTCCAAAAATGAGATATTTAGTCTCCCTGGATTTTTCACGGCTTAAGCTTGAATACCAACTTTATGGTCAGGATGAAAACCCCAATACTTACACTACAAATCTTAAATATAAAATTCATTCCTGGGTATGTCTGTTTCTACTCATTTCTTGGAAGATTGCCAGGGTTTTTATAGCTGGGTTTGTATGTAAGTCTTCTAATTTTGAATAAGATAAGTTTATCGAAATCTGGAATGAAAAATTCCACATCTGGAAGCATCACAAATTCCATAAGCTCATTCAAGCTCCCATAGAACAATTAATTACAAGAAAAATGTGCTGTTACTGTACCTCTCGACAGCACGCTGCTGAAATTCGTAACTAATTAGTACATAGAGGCAGAAAGGCATGCTACATCATGGTATTTATAGTGCAATCGTGTATGTTGCTTATTTATGTCTCTTCTTATGTTATTATTGTTATATTTTCAACTTGGTTAACTGTTGTGCGACAATCACTGAAACTTAGCTGAGAGGCAATCAAATGTCATTGAGAGGAAAGAAAATGTATTGTTCTCGGACCTATGGGACCTATCGGTAATCCCGTCACATGTCGAAAGGACAACGTCACTCGGTCAACACTAGTCCGGATAAAGCGAAGAGGGTAGGTCCACGTATAAGTACTATGAGCGAAATTCACATCATGAAACTGAGGGGAAGCCCTGGAAAATCTCAATCAGGGTAGCCATTCTATATGCTACATCATACGTTGTTCGTTCTTCTTATCCATCCCAATCCAAAGAACAAGTGAATGGATGAGTATAAAATTGGACTCAAAGTCTATTTTAACTACTGAAGAAAACACACAAATCTTTGGCCAATAATTTAAGTCAAGCAACATAATGTGGAATAAAACCCTATCAGAGTTGGCTACTGAGAAATAAACAATTTTCTTGTTTTGTACTTGCTTAGTTTACATACTTGGTCAAAATATAGTTCTGTGTTTTTCTCCTAACAGTAAGTAGTTGAAAGTGACTTTGATCCTTTTTTTAACACTGATCTATTCAAGCATACTTGACTATTACATGGAGAATAGCCAATATTTTCATCCACATCCACCTGGACAATCAACCGAAACTCTCCTTTTACAACATTTTGACATCGAAATTGCTAATAAAAATTTCATTCACTGTTAGGTCTAAAGAGAAGTTAAATCTCATCCTGATTTTAGAATTGCCTGTTACGTATTTGTAATATAAATCGTAAAATTGAAGAAAATACAAGCAAAACCCGTTTCTTGGTATGTTAGATTTCCAGGCCTCAGCCAAAGGCCATACATCAAATTCAAAATTCTGGGCTTTCGATCAAGTTCATCTAATTACTGACGTTTTTAATCGCTAGCGGTACCCGCCAAGCATTCGCTCGAAATGTCTCTCATTAATTTTGAAGTGAAAGCTTACAGAAGGAATGGGTAGTAAAGGTTAAATAATATTTATCACTTCACCAATCCATTAGTTCAGTACTATTACTCTCATATATAAAAGTTTGATCCATGAACGGCAGGCAACATGAACAAAGGTCAATGCATGATGCTTATCACGTGCAGGTACCGTTACCGCTGTTTTGCCGGATCTTCCCATGCTAAATCAACAATGAGGCGTTTCTGCTTTGTTTCCGTATTCGTGCGCCGGAAATGACGTCAGGATTATTTTCCTCTTACAGCACACGCAAGAGTTACAAACAGCAGCTGCCGGAAAGCATTGTTGTCAAAGTGAGATCCGCTTCTTAACTCATCTCCATAACTGAAAGATCATCCGGAGACAGCTTCTTTCGCGAAAACACGCCAAGGCAGTTGATTAGAAGTCTTTATTTATGTTTTACTAACTAACGTTGGCTTTAAGACAAACAATTTTGAATCGAAATATCTAATTCCATCTAACTTAGGAGTATGTTTTAACAATAAGTATTCAGAATAGTATAAGCTAACAGAAGTTATGTGGTGATTCATTCAGGATTTTGGTACTTTATCATGATGCAACAATGAAAGATAACCCTTTTGAAATTATGCGAAAGAATACGTTCTTTCGTCAAGTCAGATACGAACATTCGGAAACTCATCTGATGCACGGATGAGAGAAAAAAAAAGCTGTGGATTTGCACTACTCTATCTCAAAGTGTGGAGCGAGAAAAAGAATTGATTCTTAATTTTCTGATTATATAAAATGTAGATAAAACAATTAACAATCTGGATTACAAATAACGATAAAACACTGTTAATGATTTAGGGTAGGGGTAGTCAAATAGCGGACTCCGCTTCGGATCCAGACACCATAAGCCTTTCCTCCCAGACAGATACGTTAGGGTACAATATTTCAAGAGTAAGAATAAAAAATAATTATATTAAAAACACGGTGTTCAGCAAAAAATAATAAATACATCATAAATATTTAAGAGTACGTAAAATTTATCTGCTTTTGCGTGAATCTAGTATAACCTATGTACACACTTTAGTTGAAATGAACAAAAGAAAAAAAATAATAAAAAACTTTTTAATGACATACTTTTGTTAAACAGTTCGTACTAAAAAGTAAACATAAATGTTTATGTATAACTAAACAGATAAGAATGAGGCGCGCCAATTGAAGAATTTATAAAGTGACTGTATATGATAGCGCACCCCCATGCTTTTCTTTTTAGTCATGCATAAACATTTTTTTAAGTTCTCTACAACAATTCGTACTAAAAAATATGTCTTCAAAAAGTTATATATATATATTTTTTTTTTAGTTATTTGATTAACCTAATGTTTTGTGACCCAAATTCTATAGCGTTCTGCAACCAGTGAAACAGTCTTTCATTAAAGGCTAGTATATATTTTAAAATAAAGAAATACGTATTAGAAGAAGATTAAAATATGCTTTTAAATATAAATACGTATATAAAAATGTATGAAAGTAACAATGGAACATTCTATTGTCACCCGGCTTACATCGTTGTGCAAAATTTCATCACTCTATGACGTCGGGAAATGTGTTAAATTAACGTTGCCAGATTTGAGGACACCACGAACCATTGTGAACTAAAGAGAAAATGTATACAGAAGGCATAAAAATGTAATGTGAATTTATGCTAATATACGCTGTGTTTATTTATTTTGTAATTGTTCCATACAATTATACGGAGTAACCAACAACCGTATTGTCTTATTGGCCGTCTTACTCGACTAATTATATGGACCGCTAAGGCCTGTTTTTTGTGATATTACTATCAATCCGGACCGCAGAAAAAATAACTGAAGTAAGTATTTCGAAAATACACTAAAATTTAAAGAAAATATTTTGTTGGAATAATAATGTATATATTAAAAAAGTTTGCTAAAATAGGCTTTGTCCAGTCCGTCCGGCCATTCTACTGCACCGATTTTGATCATTCGTTTTGTTTTTTTCTTTAATTTCCGGATTATCGCGTAGATGAGCCATCAAGAAGCCGCATTCCTCTCCTTCAAGTTTGAACTGAAGGAGAAGTGTTCTCCCCTACACATAGGAGAGTCTGGTTACGGTAAAGGGGGCGCAGCCCACAAAAGCTCACTAGTTAAGGGTGCAGCCCGCCACGTGGAAGCAAGTATTGTTGAATGGCCCAATGACTGTTGCCAACATATATTCACCCCGCACCACCGGGCGGGTACTTTTGCTCAGCATTTAAACCATTTTTAGTCATGATGAAACACTCATAAGATGTGTCGAACTTCATTGTCTAACGAAGCAATGATGAACACCGTAACTGTTTATTACACCAATATGAACGCAATAATAGTTTATCGGAATACTTGAGAACTGCAGTTTTAGGCGGAAATGTTCACACGCCTATTAAATCAGAAAATGTATCACTATATCTGTAATTAGAGAACACTATTTATTTATTTTTTGTCTTCGAGCAAGTAATTCTTCTTGTAATGATAAGGACGCTTGTATATTACAGAACTAAACCATCGTGTATAAGATGTATATGATATGATGACTTTGAAAGTTACAAATGATCTAACTAGAGAAAATGACATTGGCATAGACAATTTGCAACATGTTTTAATTACTACTGAGTTCTGTTAGTACTAGGGTCTTATGTAGAAAGTTGCGAAGTTCCATCAATAAATCATTAAATCTTAGTAGCAACAGACAAAAAATCATTAGTGAACATGGAGTGGAAAACGCTCAATTTCCAAGATAATTGGCCATGCATTTTAGCATTTTAACCAATATTGTGAATAAAAAAATGCTAGAAGCTAGAAATTTAGTTTAATTTGTTGGCATCCTTCCAAATTTTTTTACTGTTATTAATTTCACAATAGTTATCCTAGAAAATAGCACAAAATAGCACGTTATTTTTTGTGTATACTAGTATTGTATTGATTGTGTTGCATAGCAAACAGGCCGTTTAGATGAAGAAAACATAGATTTCAGTACAATATCAGAAAAATGTTGAATACATATGACTAACGTTCGAAATAACTTGAAAATTAAATTATTACTGTAGGGACGCCGTAACAAAATAGTTAATTTGATAGTTAAAAATATATATATGAAAGAATAGCAATATTTTTCTGTCCACTTTCTTTTAGTTGCGTGATCTCAAATTTTCAAAATTCCGACGTTCAAAGCCAATCAAATTTTTAAAACTTGACGAGAGAGGATGTGGGAAAGAAGTCATCTAGGGTCTAGTTGCAATGTATCATCCTGACAGCAACCTGGTATGATGAGGAAAACCTTGCAGAAACCAACGGAATAGCCGGCCACTGAGATCCATTTGAGGACTTCCCGAATACGAAGCCAACTGAGCTACGACTGCATACACTTCTATCTAGGCTTATGAAAGAATTGTTAGTTGATCACAGTATCAAATTGGAATAAATTAATAAATGAATCAATTCAAATAGGATACCAGGGCAGATGGGTACAGTCCAATACGTGTAATTATACATAGTACATGAATACACGCATAATGAGGCTACTAGTGAGAACTCAAAAATAAAACATTAATTTTAATCCACGTAGTCTGCCCGTTACATAACAACAATGAAACACTACCATTATTATCCATCCAAACGATGGCATTCCTGAGGTTTCGTAATGGATTCCCATCAAAAGAAGAGAATCATGTGTTCAAACATAAAAGCGAACTCTACAATAATATACTGATTAACTTCTTATATGTAACGTAGATCGTCCTTATTTAATGCAGCCTCATTACTAAGTGAACTAACAGTACGAATGACAGATAAAAGGGGAGGGGAGAAAAACCGATAGGTCACATACCCTAAAGTAATAAGACCAGGTGGTGCATGGATTTAAATCGAAAGGTTATGTTCTTATTTGCAGTCAGCAACAGCAACAATTTCGATCTAGCTGACATTTCACATTTCGGATTAATTAGATATTAAAGTAATTTTCTGATAACTAGGCCTTAGATATGTACACTTACACAGCTCATCAAATTTACTCTTGGTAAAAAGAAAGCGCACTCCTATGAAGCTGGTAGGTTTTAAAATAACTAAAATTGCATCTAATTTAAAATTTAGAAATCAAATATTTTTCTCTCTGCTCACTCAATCTACTTTCTATGAAATATTTTCTGATTGTTACCACGAAGAGGAAATTCAAGACCGTAGTATATTTTTGGGCCCGCTTGTAAACTGCATATTTATTATACAGAAGAAATGGCAGACTATAGTACAGCCTACATTAATTTAAAGTAGTGGAGTTTAGAATACTACTGCCTCACTTATCAATACCACTTTCCTGTAACTACTTTGGACGAGCTCCTTGGGCTTGTCACAATTCAGAAAAAAATGGAGAAATTTAACCCCAGATGAAATCACACACGAGATAAGAGTTACACAAAATTTAGATAATGACATTTAAATCATATTTCTCTTTCTATATTAAACTTGTACAGTTCAATGCTTGGCAAACAATGATGAAAATATGTTTCCCGAAGTGTTTCAAAATGTGAATTTGAAATAATTGGTTATGATTAACATATTCTACGACTTTGCATAAAAAGTATCAAGACACAATCCGCCTTACACTCGAAGAACATATATTGAACAGAGTAACAGATAAGAAGTCAAGTGAATATTAGGACATCAAGCGTTGGACAAATTCAGACGTTTCTGGTCGAAGTACAGATCCGAAATCGTTCTATTCAATCATACAGTAATAATTACATGTTTGGAGTTATTGAAAACCACAGAGAGTTACAATTACTTGTTATCATCATACCATTTCTTTAGATCTTGGAATTATCTGCACTTCAATCAAATATTTCCGTGAGGGTACTGAATACCCTTCATTTTTTTTTAAATAAAAGTAAATATGAACAAAATACATTTCGCAATATGATGATTACTTTACGAAATATGCCTAACACTTTTTATGTCTCAACAGAAAATGTAAGGAATTTATTGCTTTAAGTTGCTTTTGAACCTTCTAGTCTTACCATTTGCTTTCCTAAAATACAACCTTTTCAATTACTTTTTCACAACCATGTAGGGTGTCCTTTATGATTTTGATTTTTTTTTAATGACTTGGCTACAATTAAATATACAGAGTAAACAAAAGACTCAAGAGTGTAACATCGATAATTTAAACGTAATCCTTTTTGTTTTCATATTTTACAAGTAGCTAATAACAGAATATGGAGCAGTTAAGGACTACTCTATGAATATTCAGACACAACGGGACTCAAGACTACGTAACAGCTGCCAGCTAAACGTTACGGTTGCCACATCCCACGTGTGTCAGCTACCAAGACAATGGCATTATTTTCCCTCTTTTACATGTCATCATTAGACCTTGGTATTCAGCCTTTTTACATAAGAAAATAAGCCAGTCGCGTGCAAAGACTTGGGATGAGAAAACACATCTCTAACTAAAACTGTAAACAAAAAAACTAAGAAGTAATAAGACAATAATTTTCCAACTGAAGCTGAGGAGAGACACGAATCTCACTAAACAACTCAAGGACAAAAGGCGTTTTGGTCTGCTTTAAGTTAATAACTATTCAAAATATATTATGTAAAAGCTTCTGGAATATATTAAATATAATACTAATGAAATGTTTTGAGAGTTTTGAGAATTACATAAACGAGCTGTTTTGAGAATAATACAAACTATGATACTCCTCGGTTTTCGACATTGACAGATCTCTAACCGAAACACTTGTTTAATGACAAGGTTGCAGTCATGTAAATTTGTTACATGTTGGAGCTGGATCTAAAACGCACCTTGGGACCATCGCAGTCATCCTAACCAAAGTAGTTGGGAAAACGCAGATAGATGGAGTTATGATCTAGGCTGACTTCCCTCGAATATATGGTACAGAAGAAAGAAAGAATTCTGAGAATATTTCACTATATGTGTACAAAGTATTTACATATGGATCTCTAAGCAATGTAAGCCAAAATACCTTCTCAATATTATCTATCGTAAGTTGCCAGACATCAATACTACCAACGAATTCCTTAAGTGCGACTACAGGAAATCACTATTTTAATCAAATATGATCCTTTGGTTATCCTCTCTTGCTAACCTGACCCTCACACTCTACTATGGCTACAGGAAGTTACTCACATTCATATTCGACCCTTAGATCGCTCATGCTTCCACAAGTGTATATACAGGGTGTTCCTGAAATAATGGTGTAAACTTCCGGAGGTGATTATTTACGTTAAAACAAGAAGAAAGTTCCTTTGTAGAAATTCCAAAATCTGTTTGGTTTAGGAGCTACAGTCGTTTAAAGTCACGACGACATCGTCACAAATGATGTCATATATCGACAAATAACGGCCTAA
Organism: Lepisma saccharinum; assembly: GCA_022664845.1. Lineage (NCBI taxonomy): Eukaryota > Metazoa > Arthropoda > Insecta > Zygentoma > Lepismatidae > Lepisma > Lepisma saccharinum. The sequence goes on along the minus strand of JAGDQP010023807.1, from coordinate 15,346 downwards.
GAGGAGTCGGCCTAGCAAATCACACTCGAAGTAGCACCAAATGCATTTGTTTCAGTTATTGGCGAATGCAGATTAGACCAGATTGTTATGCTTGCCCTGTTAAACCATTTAATTCCTCGGCAATTATTTTTTTAGGTTGCAAAACCTGTCTATGCGGTACTCCACCAATCAAAAACATTTCCTAAATAGATATTTCGGGTTTTATTTCGAGTGTGATTTGCTAACCCGACACCACTTATGTCATCGTGTATCGATCACTGACGTCATTTTGTGACGATGCCGTCGTAACTTTCAGCGTTTGTATCTCCGAAACTAATCAGTTTTTGAAATTTCTTCAAAGGAACTTTTTTCTTGTTTTGATGTAAATAATCACCTCCCAAAGTTTGTTCTATAATTTCGGGAGCACCCTGTATATCTACGAATCCTGGACCTCACATTTTAATACTGTGTTTAGACGTCAATATCTGTACATAAATCACGATAGAATACATTTCACTTCAAAACTCCTATTAAATACATTTAGTCTTATCAATGAGGATTCTCAAAACCTCAACATAATGCGTAGTCTACTCAATTATACATTCGATTACTTACAAATGGCATAATCGATTCCGTATCGAAGACTATTCCAAACAATATTTGACAACGAACATTGTAACAAATGAGCACTGAATATATTTAAGATGTTACTTACTCTCTTCATCTTATTTTACTGCTGTTATTGAACTAAGTTTGCCCATTCTACAGTAAAGGTAAGAAAAGAATCGTGCACGCAACAAAGCACAAGCAAGAATCACACTAAACAATTCAACGAATTCAGTTTCAGTAGAGTGCAAACGGCTTATTAGTCGCTGATACAGAACTTTTTATGACTAACAAGGAACACTCGCCAGTTTGATGAAAATCCGTGTGTAGGTAAACCTTCACAGCCAAAATTATAGGTGCTGTCGTCAATAAATAACGACAGGGAGACCCGAGAAAGATTAAACGTAGAGAGTAAGTAAATCCAAATAGAGTACGGAAAAGGACATCATCATCATAACCCGGACAAACTACTGCACTTAGAAACATCAAATTTGGTATGAAGGTGTATGACCAAGAACAGGTAAAGGAAAATATCCGACATCTTGGATCCAAAATGGCCGCCAAACCCATTGTTGTATAGAATACACAGCCTAAACCGCTGGGGCTAGCGAGATGAAATTTGGTACGAAGGTACAACATCACTAGTAGGTTATGATTTATGAAAATATTACAAAATTTTGAAAACGTCGCCATCTTGAATCCAAAATGGCGGACCCTAAAAATCCACTTTCCACACCATTTGAGCTAGAGACACGAGATTTGGTATCAAAGTACAGAATCACTAGTAGATTAGAAAATTATTACAAAATGTTGAAAAAGTTACAATCTTGGATTAAAAATAGCTGCAATCTTGGATACACAGACTAAATGGCTGCAGCTGGAAACAGAAAATTTGGTGTGAAGGTACATCGTCAACAGTAATTACGAAAATATTGCAGAATGTATCCAAAGACGCCATCTTGGATCCAAAATGGCGGACCCAAAAATCCATTTCTCACACCGTTTGAGCTAGAGATACGAAATTTGGAATAAAGGTGTATTATCAAGAGTAGTTTAGGAAAATATTACAACATTTTGCGGAAGTTGCCTTCTTAAGAGCCAAAATGGCCGTCCAAAAGCCCATTTTCCACACCGTTCGAGCTAGAGAAATGAAATTTTATATGAAGGTGTACCATCACAAGTAGGTCGCGACAATATAAGGAAATGTTAAAGAAAAGTCGTCAACTTGGATGCAAAATGACCGCCCAAAACCCCAACTTCCAAATCACTCAAGCTAGAGAAACTAAATTTGGTATGAAGGTATACCATCACGAGTAGGTTACAATAAATGGGACAAACCTCTCCTATGGTGGAGGGGTGAAGATTGACACCATGGCGGTACTGATCCGCAGAGAGAGTCTGATTACGATAAAGAGGGTGCAGCCCCTGATAGGGGTCCGGGGGCAGCGCCCCCAGAGAAGTAAAATGAGTTAATATATTTAAAACTGTATAGTGCACTTCATGTTGCGGCCAAGAGGATACATATTTTTTTTCATTTGGCTTACACATTCTCCAAGTCAACTTCACGTATGATTTTGTCGTAGAGGATTAGAATAACTGACTTCATCATTATTCTTCTTGGAACGTTGCAGCTCAGATTGATATATCACATGACCCACTTACCATTTAAAAATTTTGAAGCATAGTCAAGACGGCCGCTTTCAAGATGGCGGTCATTATCGTCATAGCATCCAGCATGTATCACCTCCTGTTCAGTATCCATGAAAAGCCATTTGCTTTCAATATATATAACAGTTTATAAAAGAAAAAGTTTTTTCCGTACTCTGTATTCGATTTACTTGCTCTCTACGTTCCATCTTTCTGGGGAACCCTGGCGTTATTTGTTGACACCACCTATAGCTTTAGCTGTGAAGGTTTACCTAGGCACTGTATCTACACACGGATTTTCATCAAATTCGGGCTCTGGCATCTGGCGAATGTTTCTTGTAAGAGAGTATATTCTAGTCCTCAACAGAACAATTGCAGCAAACTTTATAACATTCCGGTGAAAAAATAAATAAATAAAATGGCAAGAGTATTAGATTAAAGGATATAGAAGTCATTGGTCTTGAGCAATGGTAGTAACTATTAAGAGCATTTACAGCTCTTTCATGCTTCCTGAAGTAGAGGATCATTACAAGAAATCAAACATTAAAAAATAGACTAGAAAAATAATATTTGGGCATATTTAAATCGAATCCCAATCGTTATTACCCAATGTACTTATAGAGTTTTCTATAAGAATGTCAAAGTCAATTGGCGGAAATTTAATTAGAATTACTAAAAATGCAAATATTTAGAAACATACAGTAAAAGCTACACAGCTCTAGTAAAGAGAGAGTATGAATTGGACATGAAGATCTGTAAGTTCGAAGAAACTGTTGTGTACAATATTAAAGAATGGTAATTAGTAGCGAATGATATAACACAATATAGATTTCTACAAAGGGAGGATGGTACATTTTATACTCTGAGTGGCTCACTTTTGTGATTAAGTGGTCTGAGGAACTAGAGTTCAGATTACGAGCTATATGGTTCTAGTTTCTAATCCCGGCTGAGGCTTCAAGATTTTGAAAACTGTGAACAGTCTCTCTAATCGAAACTGGATGAAGTCAATCACTAAGATGGCTTATGCAAACGAAGTACCGGTATATAAGCATTTTAATACCCTATATAATATATTTTTTGGTAGTTTAGAGAAAAATACAAGAGATTAAGTTATAGAAAAATAAGAAATGAGTGAAGTTGTGCTGTTTAAACTACTTTGTGAATATATAGTAATAAAACTTATAAAGAGCAAGAGATAAGCTTACCTTACTAAATTTGCCGAAGAAAATAAGTTCCTTTTCACAGATAAAGTGTTCCAATTCTCTTGTCGACTGCCGATCCCATCTTGCTACCTTTTGAGTTCTTGCGATACACCCTTGGCTCCAACTTAATTTGTCGCTCCAATTCAGGCGGTGGAGGTAATATTAAAGGATGACGTGTTGCAGTGGGGTTAGGATCCGTACTTACAACAGGATTTGGTGTGTTAGGGGGAGTGGGAGAATTACCTCTAATTTCCCACACGAGATTTGTAAGAGATCGAGGCCTACTGAGTCTGCGGGACCTTTTTTCTGGAAGCTTGACAGCTGATCCTGCAGAATCACCTGACGTTCTTCCTCCTGAATTACTCGAATCAAGTGTATCGAAGTCCATGGCGAGATTCGTGAGCGACTTGTATCTAATGTTGAATAGCGGAGAAGGACTCATCGATTTGACAGTTCCAGGAGAAAGAGGTTGAGCCATTACTGTGGTAGAAGAAACTCGCAAAGGAACTGATTCCTTAAGGGGAGAAGAGCTCTTGTGCCTGAAGATTCTGGCCTTCTGGGCATTTCGGTGATTGGCACTCTTGATATAAAGCTTGAGACCTGGTGACTTCTCTGTCGTGGTCCCTATGGCAACACTGTTCGTCCCCAGAGATGCTTTCCTTGTCCTTTTTTCACCACTTCTCTCCCGCCGCTTCTCCTTGAGATCAGTTCTGCTGGAACTCCTGCTCACCAGCACAGTCACGCCTTCATTGGCAACAGCAGGTGATGTGATTTCGGGCGTCGGCGTCGTCACCCCTTGTTGGGCTTTCTTTGTAGGTATAGTTTCTATTGGTGGAGGTTCTGGTTTCGGACTGTCATCCGGAGGAAGTTTGTCCACTACCGGAATCTCTACATGACTTGGGGTAGACGTAGGAGAAGACGCAGGCGAATTATTCTCAGACTTCACAAAAGGGGACTTGACTGACTTCGGCAATGGCGCGAACCCACGAACGTAATCATAAATCTGATCAATTTCGTCGTAATCGTCTATCGCAGGATTCTCATTTTCGTCTTGTTCTGTAGGAGTTGGGGGAGCAGATTTTCCCGTTCTGTGGTGTATATGTCGATGCGGATGATGAGCAGAGTCTGTGGATATGCTTCTTCTCAAGAAATATGACTTCTGATGAGCTTTCAAATGTTTGTCCCCAAAGCGCATTTCCTTACTAAGTGTGGCGTCGAACACTTGAATTCGATCCGCAACATCCAACATTAATCTGCCGCTTTTATCTGTGAGCCTGAGAAACTCCTTCATTGACTTTAATTGCTCCTCATTCTTCGCCTTTTGCACTTTTAGCGGTGCAGACATAGGCACAGCCATGATCGTCGAGTCCTTTTGAAGTGGGAGAGCAAACATGTGTTCTTCTTCGAATGTCGTATACAAACGAAGTTCTGGTATAAAATGATTAGGATTCTTGATTCCTAAAGGAGGAGTACCATGCACCAACCGCACCATTAACGGCATTCGCTTCGTTAGAAGGTTCTTCACTGAGTGCACCCCACTGATATTATCTTCTTTCGCAATCGCACTGAACCGACCCCTTTGATCGTAAGGTAGGTACACATTTTCTCCCTTGCTGTCAAAACAGCGAAGAAACCTATTCTGACCCTTTCCCTTTGTGCCGATTACCTCACCCACAAGAACCAAAGTTTCTCCAGCAGGAACAGTCCGTGATTTCTCGGTTATACTGTTAATGTCTTCGGAACGTGACACATACGCTCGAATGTTATCACGAACAAGACAAGAGTCCGGAAATCGCCGAGCCAGCTCGGCTACACTTTCAATGCACCTCACAGGTCGACCATCTTCACTGAGGATTTCAAAGAACCCCCCGTATGAGTCCGGAATAGAGAATTTGGGACCTACTGGAATAACTCTCCGTCCCTCTTTGAACTTGACTGACTGAGCAGCTATCTTCAATCTCCAACCTGCAGAGACCAGAAGCACTGTGGAATGCAGCGACGGATTGGGTAGAGTTGGAACACCAAGGTTCATATACTGGCCCTTGATAATTTTAACAACCTGTGGCAACTGGTGTTTGGCGACGAATTCGCGTAAGTAGTGTCCTTCGTCACCCCATCGCGCTGCTGCAAGGAGAATTTGTCCATCGGTGGCTGCCATCTTTCCTCAGAAGCTTCTCAATCCAGCGATAGAAGCAGGTGATGCCAAAGCGTTGATGCGACTTTCGGTGTCGCTGGCGTCATTATGCCTGAAAAGAAAAGAAATAATTTATATGTAGTAAAAGAATAGAAAACTAAATTCATTAAAATGTTACCGAAACATATTTTATTATACTCTAAATATATTTTGAGAGTAGTACAATGTATATAATTGAAAGTTTCAAATTTCAAGGAAGTGTGATTCAGGAAAGGAAGGAACGCAACAGAGAAATTTGTGAGTTAACTATGGATCCTTAAGAACAGAGGGATAAAGGATGAAGAAAACAAATCAGGACATAATGGACAACTTGATTGGGAAAAGCGATGACATACAGTTCAAGCTGACAACGCTGAAATGCAACTTGAATACAGTAATTTTACACAATTTTATTTAAAGAAACCTTGTGGTTCCGACTGTGCGGTTGTACTTGGCGTCACGATGAGCAACAATCAATAAATTGTTGATAAATTTATAGAACCAAAGGAGTGCAACTTTGGCAGTACAAAGATTTTCTTAATATTTGTATGATGAATTTTGTATGCAAGATTCTTTGAATAGTTCAGAAAAGTGTTAGGAAGTACAAAGAGTAAAATGAGGGTAGGTTTCTTTATACACTAACATTTGTACCTCTACGATTACACAGGAAAGCGACCTTTTTCACTTTTACAATAGTGAATTGTTGATACTAGAGAGCCTTCTTTACTGTGGGTGGAATCGAAGTTCTCTTAAAAAAGCAGTTTGTAATACAGCAGGAACAGTCCCAGAGAGTGAGACGAAATACTCTGAAATAAATGGAATTCAAACAGAGTGGGGCCTGAGTAAAAGTTGTCTAAAGGCAATTAAGAAATTCAAGTCTTCATCTGCTTACCAGAGGCAGGACCTAGTACATATAACAATTATTTATAGGTAAAAACAATATGGATAACTTTTTTCTCGTAAAGTTAAAAGAACTTTCACGTACGTAATTTTTAAGCGACTGTACAACAAAACCTTGGCAGTTTTTACTAGATGAGTTCCTGTTTCCATATATCTTTATTCGCCGATCTTAAGTAAAACAATACATTGCGCCAATATAAATTGCATTGTTTTATTAGAACATTCTTAACATTTAGAGTTTCAAATAAGGCAAGTTCTGTGATGTCTTTAGATCACTATTAGTACGAATATGGAACATATTCTACTAGACACGACGACCATGTTGAAGTTTTCTCCAGTTCTCCACACGATGTAGGCAACGGGTTACTACCACGAATTAAGGCACGTGGATTCCCCTTTAATTCTCGCACGCACAGAATAAGACACTGCTCAAGTAACTGGAAACTCCAGACATGGGAAATTTCAATATAAATTCAAATGTTGAACTGCGTGATCAATTGTGAACCAGCTGTCCCTTGTTTAAGTAGCTCTCTGTATTAACAATTGGAGAGCAATTAATTCAAAATCTTAATACCCATTATTCCTAGAAATTATATCGCTACAGCGGGTACTGCCTATAATTGAATTAAATAAAGTAACCCTGTTTCAGGAAAGTTGCACACTCCATAGAACTATTTCGTAAGTCCTTGCGTATCAATTAATTATCTTTCTTCAGTTGTGTGTGTGTGCACTACAATGCAAATTCAAACTCAAAAGAAAAGGAAAAGGCGAGAGAGAGAGAGAGAGAGAGAGAGAGAGAGAGAGAGAGAGACCTTTATTTTACTTTAATATAATTAAATCTATTTTATGCAGTGTTTGTGACTGCACATTCTTTTATCTTCCCAATAAAACTATGAAGGATCTCGTCACGTCTTCATCTAAACTTTCACCCTTTTCAGTGGATCTTTCTAACTTTATGAAGGTGCTTCACTTGAAGTTACAAAGCATCAATCTTCACAAATGTGTTCTGTTGTAACTCGCTAATCGTGAGAGAAAATTTACAAGGAATGGATATACCATTGGGAAAGTTCCTCCTGCCAGGCCGGTAGACAAACATATATGGGAGAAGCTGATGTAGAAGGAGTGCTGCACGTTTGCTGATCAGTAGACCAAAAAAGAAAGAAAAAGAGTTTTATTGCCATAAAGTAAACATGAATATCCACATCGGGGTCTGAGGTCAACTATCCATCCACAGTTTCTCTATATACGTAACAGGCTGAGAAGTTGTGGTAAACACTACTATAAACCATAGGCTTTTCATCTGGGTTTACATAGTCACAAACCATAGGCTTTGCAATAGTAACATTTACTCTGTCCATGAGGAAAGGAAAGCTAAAGTAATAGCCCTGGTCTTAGTTCCCATTCCAACATTCGCTTGGTGTGACTGAAGGATCATTCTAGCATTCCAGAGAAAATATTAGTCAGAATGGCCTGTGTGATCGGAACTGAAACCCGCACTACCTTCCACTATTGATGAGATGTCAGCAACCTTTCCACTAAAGTACGGACTACGATCAGTCTAATCTTAAAAATATTTCTTAACAAACAAAAGATTCAAAACATCAAGAACAGAAACTAAACACTATTTTATATTTTCGTAACGTACAAACTGGTTTATTTAAAATACTAAAAAACGTCACCACCGTAACTGTGCAAACCTACGTGTATAAGGAATCAGTACAAAAAACCCTTTCGGGGCAAAGAGAAGAGTAACGCAAGAATTCTAGTCACTAAAGAAGTGATATCCATTCTGCGAGTGACTTTCCTTGTGTCACCATGGCGGAAGTGTTTCCTTTGTAATAAAACTAGGAGAATTAGTATCCTCCCTTCGGCCATAGTGACACAAAAAAATCACTCGCAAAATGTATATCTCTTCTTATGTGAGTAGAATTCTTGCGTCACTCTTCTATTTACACCTAAGGTTTTTTTGGACTGATATAACTTATTTTGTAAGGCTGCTTATTTATTTATTTATTTTTTTAATATGTATTCTTCATACAAAAGATCGATTTTGGACTATGGTAGGCTCCGTATTTCGAAAACAGTAACTCCGGTAAAAAAAAAAAAAAGCATTTTTAACCCTAACTTGGAGCCCGCAATTGACCCCCAAAACCCCCTGGTACCAACCATTTGGGGCTAAGGCAAAAAGACACATAGAATGACAGACACACTTTTCGATCATTGGTGAAAATTCTGTGATTCAGCTAAAAAAAAAAAGGCCAACTTTTGAACCCCTTCACCAATTTTGACGTGTGATACCGTTTGAAAAGTACTGAAGTCTAGATTACGATTCCGCAAGTTTCGGCCGCCTATATGGTCTGGAGTCAGTGCTATAATCAGAAATGTGAAATTTTGATATATTTTTTTTCGAACCGCCCTAGGGGGTCCCAGAGAGGTCCTACCGACCCATTTTTTTTCTGTGTCTTAGAATGACAAAGGGCTTGCAAATGGAAGTTCAAGCATCAAAATCGGACTTATAGTTCGCTCGATTCGAAATCAGCTATATATGTGAGTGCCGCTAATAGACTCTTCAAGCCTTACTTGAAGAACTAGCGTTGTTCATGAAATTTTAAAAAATATATATAATTTCTTGCTTTCAGATTAACAGGAAAGGAGTCATTCTAAAGTTAAATTATAAATTCGCACTTCGTAGTCTTACTGTAGAATTGTACTAAATCCCTCGAACTGTCCTAGAATCCTTTCACTGATTGTATCAAGACGAAATGATTGAGAAAGACGGAAAGTTTGAAACCGGATAGGCAGAAAATTGAATGCATCAAAATTAATTATTAGATATACATAAAGAAAATGCATTTTATCATCTAGATATACTGAAATATTTCATGAGCTCCTGCGTAGCTATGTGGTTACCGCGCTCGCCTTCGGTGCGAGGGGTCCCGAGTTCGATTCCTCGTGGGTGCTCCATTTTATAGTAACATTTCGATTTCCCATATCCGGATTGCTGGTGTGGGTTGGTGTCAGGAAGGGCATCCGGCCTTTAAACACCTGCCATAACCAAAACCTGTGGAATACACTGACCCCATTTCTCACATGGGAAAAACCAGGGGAAACACACTGAAATATTTCGTCTGACATGTACGAATGTACACTAAGGTGAGTATAAATTGGCCGATGGGTTCACAATGTAGCAATACCAAACCAACCTATGATACAAATCTAAAGTGAATGTTGCGTAAGTTGTATCTGCCAGATATATTAATTCTGCGTTGCCAGAATATGAAACTTCCGAGTTTAGAAACAAATCTATCGGTCATCGTCTACGAATGTGAGTGTACGCTCGAAATTGATGCAACTTACTTGCTGCACTATCATACAAAAAATGTTTCAAATTCTTGAGATTGACTCAAACAATGCAAATATATGCACTGAGTGGTTTCTTTAAGTGTATTATTTTCCCTTTGTTTAGTAACAAAAGTCTTTGCATGATATTTAGTGCAGGGAATTACTTCATGTATACTATGAAGATATTATTACATTGCACTCAATTTTTGAAGGTTAAGGTTATATAATTTTAACAGAGTACTACGTAACGCAAACAAATTATTTTATTAAATGTATTCGTTCACGGGAAAGACCGAACTGATCTAAAGGTTTTTCATTAATGAATTCTAATTAAGTGTAGATGAAATTTAACTCTTCACAAATTTTCCAAATGGCCTAACTAAATTGATTGTGTTTAATTTTCAACTTTGTACCATATTTGCAAGAAAAAGAATTTGAGAAAAATGCATCCTTGCACAACCTTTTATTAGCAGGCCAGACCTGCCTTGACGACAATACGCTCGCTCTTGGTAATCCAGAAACCTTTTAACACTGACCGTAACAATTTTAGCTCCAATATTTATCTGATAATAGATTCAAACGGAACTGTGGCCTCGATGATACAGGCGAGAAGCATGTTTCCTGCAGGTGAAAGAGAAGAAAAAAGAATTGTGTATGAATGCAGCTCCGTTAATCATCCGTGCATCTATCCAAGGCATCCATCACATGCATTTTCTCTTTTTCTTCTCACTCCTTCCAATGCGACTGAGACTTCCCACCAGCGGAACGGATTACGTATTCATAACGGATTGCCTTTTCCTTCATTGCCGATCGCAACGCCTGATTATATGCGCCATCCTCGGAAGAACTATCTTGTAACTGCTTTCGAATCTCTGCAGTGTCTCTGAGGAAGAGATCATTGAGAGAGGTAACATTAATCTTTGTTTCTCTTGTGTCGTGTGTATGTGTTGTCAATAAAGTGTCGCCTTGGGCGTTTAACTACAATCCATGTGGAGAACCGTAATTCTTTTGTGTAGTGGAAAAATTGACCCATAAGTCATTCTGTAGTCCCACCATTCTTGAAGCTATTTGTGTAGCTCGGAATTTTTACAAGCTTTGGAATACACACTGGGGCGTACCAATAGGGGTTCCAACTATTCTGCAATAATTATACACAATGCTTCTACATACTGAATTGTGCAATTTAATAAAGCATTACAATAATGCTTTATTTTGTAATTATAAATAATTATTCTTTGTGCAATTTTCTAAGAAGAAAAGTTAACTTGAGACGTCCGTAAATACGCTTGTGATCCATTTTGATAAATTTGGCAAAATACAACTATCAGAGAAGAATATAGCATTCGAAAATAGTAACATGAAGTATGAAAAAAATAGTATCGCTAAATCCAATGCCAAATAGGAAGATTAGGTAAATGATTCGTTCCTCACTGAGTATGTTCCAGGAAAATTACTATCCCGTTTTTTGTAACTCTTCACAGATCTACAGCCATAGAATTTTCTTCCCTCAATTATTATGGTAGTAAATACTATTCGAAAGAACCATTATAAACATAATTATCCTCTATACAAAGTGGAAATTAGTGAAAGGAAATGCTACAAGCTGATATACATTTCACGTTTCCCACGCTTTTATCCAATGTAAGATCCAGAAGTTTGTCAGAACTTTTTCAGGTATATTTAAGTTTTTCCATACATATGTCAAGAACATACCTAAACATATCATTGGAATTGTAACATCGCGGCAAACCGGTCGAACGGCGCGAAGCAGTTGAAGTGTACGTTTACTGAAACCTCGTGTACCGTGGTGATGGTAATCCAATAAAAATTATAATCGGCGTTTGAGTGTGGGATGAAAGTTGGTGCTAGACGAATGGGGTATGCGATTTTCAAAGTCATCCGGATATTGAAATTTACTCGCTTCAGAGTGTCAAGGGTGGACCGTGAGTACCGCCTTGGAGGCATTACGACCCATCAGGAACAACGCAGGGACGACCTCGACCGGTGACGTCTAGGTAGACTCGTTCGGGCAAAACAGACAAATACCAGCGCGTGATCTGACAGCAGGAATCAATACACAAGTTCCATGAACGTATTTCTGAAGTCAGTACAGCGCAATTTGGTCGCCATGGGGTAACGCAGCCGAAGCCCGACACGTGTGCCGCTACTAATCGCTGCCCATTGGCAGTGGCGACTCACATGGGCTCGCTCGGGAACACGTGGATTGGCCTTAGAGAACTTCCAACGTATAGCGTGGTTAGATGATTTAAGTTTCCAATTGGTACGCGCGATGGTAGGGTCCGGGTGTGGTGCAGACCACATGAGGACATGGACCCAAGTAGTCACCAAGACTCTGTGCAAGCTGGTGGTGACTCCCTCATTGTGTGGGGCGTGTTTACCTAACATGGTTTGGGCCACCTAGTCTACTTGAAGAGGACATTGATCGGTCAACGCCATGTTCTCCTGCTTATTGACCATCTCCAGCCCTTTATGGACTTCGTGTACCCTGTCAACGATGGGATTTTCCAAGATGACAATGCGTTATGTCACCGGGACCTCAAAGGATGCGACTGATTTGAGGAACATTCTGGCAAATTCCAAAACATGATTTCTGCCCCTAGATCGTCGTACATGAACCCTATCGAGCACATGTGGGATATCATCGAACGGGCTATTCGAGCCCAGGATCCTTCACCTACAACAAGCACCGCATTGTGGACGGCAATCGAAACTGCATGGCTGCACATCCCTCCAGAGGACTACCAGCGACTTGTCGCGTCCCTGCCACGTCGAGTTGCTGTACTTCGCCGTGTTCAACGGGGTCGCACATGTTATTAAGTAGATATCCCATGACCTTTGGAACTTCATCGTACGTATATTTCTAATACAATAATAATAATAATGAATTGTAGACATAGATAACTCTTCCTTCAGAAAAAATAGACTGTCTCACTTATTGGCAAGACTAAAATATAGAATTTTTTCCCAACATAATTAAGCTTTGTGAATCAAAGGAGCCAAAATCAAATGAAGAATTTTTATGAAGTATTTGCAGTTGTGTAGGACGCAAGTTCGTGAATTTTAACATTAGTATAGTTATTTTTATTTTACTTATTTAATTGTATGTTACATATTTTATGTTGATTTTACATAAACCTACATATTTTGTAATTTTCCTTCTGTACTTTGCATTTTGACTACATTAAAAAAATTCTATGGGGAGAGAGCTATTCAAGATTGTCAGTATATACAGGGTGTTACAAAACAACACCGACAAAACTATCTCACGAGATTCCTGACACGAAAATAAGTTAAATAGTGTGGACCATCGAGAGTGCACAAAGCTTCATTTCGGCGTTATAGGCTGCCGATAGTTTAGCAAAAGAAGCTCTAGAGCTTGATATTTGCAATACTATTAACAGTAGAAGACATGGGCCGTCAAAGACTTCAAAAACCTGTTTCTTCCAAAATTGTGGAATACATACGTAAGGGATTCCCCAAAGGAAATATCAGATTGCCAGACATTCTTTGGAATAGGCCTAAATGCAGGTCGGAATAAACATGGTAGATCCACTTGCCCCAGTGACAACTTGCGACGTGGAAAGGTCGTTTCCAGCATACAAGAATATCCTTTCTGATCGGGGCGATCTATGACCGTAGAAAATATGGCAAAATATCTGATAGTGAAATATCAAAATCACCATGACATAATTATTTTATATATGGAAATAAACAAATTTTTGTCGTGCAATAAATATTTGCCTTATTTGATATTTTTTTTATTAAACTATATAAAAATATGGCAAAATACTTAATAGTGTACTGTGCATAAATATGTTAGTGAGGTGAATTATCGATCATATATTATTTGTTTTATTTATTTATTTATTTAGTAACAACACAACAGGCAATGGCCTACTTATAGCTTTGAACTTTACAAAGTAGTTGTACAGAGTTTATTGACAATGGCATCTCTAAATTCTTTAGGCAACATATAGCGTATGTCCAGATCATTGTGAACTGTACAGAATTTGTTGTATATTGTACAAATTCTCCAGATTGGTGATCTCAACAAGATATTGGTTCTTCCTTTTTTACAATGGAAGAGACCAGTATTATTAACGCGAGTTTTAGATGAGACTGTAATGTTGAAACTAAATCCATACAATCTAACTTATTTTGAACAATTTTTTGAAGAAATAACAGATCAGCACTGTTGCGCCTTTGTTCTAAGCTCTGAATATTAAAATTCTTAATGACTGCATTGTAACTATCATAAGGAGGATAGATTCGAGTTTCTTTAAAAGTCAGGAATTTAAGAAATTTTGATTGGATTTTCTCTAATTGTTGGCAATGTTTCAATTGATATGGATTCCAAATAGAAGAAGCATATTCTACCTTGGAGCGAACATAAGCATAGTAAATTTTTTCCAATGTTGATATGTTGTTGAATTCTCTTCCCGTCCTAATTAGGAATCCTAGTAACTTCAAGGCTTCATTTGTTATATTTGTAACGTGTACGTTAAAAGTCAATTTCGAGTCAAAACTGACACCAAGATCCTTAACTACAGTAGGTCTGTTTAGTTCTATTTTATTAATGGAATAATCAAATTGTTGAGTGGTTTTATTTCTATAAAATGATATTACTTTACATTTACTTATGTTGACTCCAAGTTGATTAATATCACACCAGTTTGCAATATTATCTAAGCTTTGCTGAAGTCTTATGAAGTCTCCGATAGATTTGACTTTTGTATATATTTTGAAGTTCATCTGCAAATAACAATTTTTCATTATCAGGCACATAATCAGGAAGGTCATTAACAAACAAGAAGAAGAATAAAGTTCCTAGGTTCGAACCTTGAGGAACTCCTGAGAGTGAAGAATATTCATATGATTTGTATTATTTGTAAACAACTGATTGCTTGCGATTTGTTAAGTACGAATAGAGGAACCTAATCACAGTGGGTGAAAAAGTGACAGTGATTTATTTTTTCCAGTAATATATTGTGATGAACTCTGTCAAATGCTTTCTCAAAGTCAATATAAATCACATCAACTTGCTTGCCCTCATCCAACGCATTTGCTATGTAGTCCGTAACAACTGCTAAGTTTGTTACCGGGGATTTCTGAGAAACAAAGCCATGTTGCTTAGTTGAGATAACTTGTTGAATATGATTACTAATTCTCTTATATAAGATCTGTTCAAATACTTTTGCAAAAGTTGGTAATATTGCAATTGGTCTGAAATCATTAATGTGTCTACTATTATTAGATTTTGGGATAGGACAAACCAGGGCAGATTTCCATTTGTCGGGGAAAGTACGTTTTTAGGAATAAGTTAAATGCTATCAATAGGGGATAATTAAATATATCAACACATCCCTTAACTACATATGAGGGTATGCCATCAGAACCAACTGTCGTCTTCGATTTTAAATTTCTGATAGCATTTTCAACTTCCTTTAGTTGAATTTGGTCAATGCACAGTGTCCCT